>APFE031508612.1:15549-34751 GCA_000404065.3 Pinus taeda | reverse complement strand
AGAGAGGGGTGTTTAGGGGGAGAGAGGAGGGAAATATAGGGAGACGGAGATAGGGAGAGAGAGGGAGGGAGGGAGAGGAAGGGATGGAGAGGGTGTAAGAAGAGAGTGGGAGGGAGAGGGGGAGAGAGAGGGAGAGAGACATTAGGAGAGAGAGAGAGAGAGATAAGTGGGGGAGAGAGGAGGCTAAGGAGAGGGATTGGGGGAGAGACAAAGGGAGAGGGGTTGAGAGAGAGATAGATTAGGGGAGAGAGGGAGCGTGAATGAGAATGGGGGAGAGAGAAAGGGATAGAAAGAGAGAGAGAAGGAGAGGGAGAGGGGGAGATAGAGTGAGAGATAGAGTGGGAGAGGGGGAGGTGGAGGGTGAGGTGAAGAGAGCAAGAGAGGGAGATATATAGAGAGGGGCAGAGGGAGAGGGGGGAGAGGAGGAGGAGGAGGAGGCTTCATCAAATTCTACTTCATGAGGTTGGAGCTGTCAAAGAATACATCTAAAGTTTTAAATAAGAATGTTGTAATCATAATAAGGAGTTACACTCCTAGCTGTATTAGGCCTCTAGGACTGCTAGTTAGGTGTCAAATGCATTTAAAGGTTTGTTTTATGGTTAGAATAGGTGTCACTGATGGAAAATTCAAATTCTCTTGATGAGGGATGATTGAATCCTAATTGTAAATGCTATATATAGATCAAGAGGTCGAATTAACAAAAGGGTTTGGAGAATTTTTGGCTTAGCTGCTCCTCTATGTGCAGACTATGTATATTTTTAGCCTAATGTACATTCCTACTTATTGAACTTAAGATCCATGAAGAGTTCTTGTATGTTATTTCTTTGATGGCATCTTCCAATACTTACATTGCAGTGGTGTTTACTTATGATACTCAGAACTCATCAATGATGCTCTGACTTCCTTCATAGATAAACTAACTATCTTTCACTGTTTTATATTTTCATTTCTGCACTTGAACTCAATAATGGCGTCACTTCCATGCTAGGTAGAATGTTTTGGCTTGACTACTCAGGATTCAAAGAGATTTTTTAATGTCATATTGTCTAATGGATTTCCTCTTTCACTTAATTGCAGTGGTATGAATACATGTTACTTAGAACTCATCAATGATGCTCTAACTTCCTTCATGTATTCATAAACTGTGTTTCCTTGCATTGTATCTTTGTTTTGTTGATGCATAAAAACTCTCTGTCCCCTGACTTCATGTTAATCTGATCTTGCGGTGGTATTGAAACATACTTTGACTCCATAGCCCAATGGTAGCCAGCCTTCATCTTCCAACCTGTAAACATATACAATCACAAACCATAGAGTTAGCCATCTATCCATATCTTTAATCAAAATCATTAATCCTTTGAGAGAGCCCTCTCAGGCTGAGGAGGCTAAGCCTTAGCTAAAAGATTGGTTTGAAATACTTACACTGAGATAGTCTGATCAACAGCCTATCTAGGTCCTATTTTGGTGATAACACCTCCTCTCAAACAAAATCTCATATATATACATGTAATTTGTTCCAGTCCATTATGTTGGGCCGACCCAACATGATTAATTTCATTGTTAACCAACTAATCAATTACTCTACTCTTATAACACAATGAAAAAAAGTAATTAATAAAATTTTAATGATGTGAATCAATTTAAAAAAATATTCAATGATGTCATTTAACCTAGAATGTAATTACGCTAATAGGTTTGTATGAGCAGTTAATTATGATATTTGGCCTATGCCATTTACCAACTACATTCATGAGGTTAATGAATGATATATTGTAAACTTTCATAGGATCATTTTTTATTATTTATTTCGATGATTTACTAGTATACATTGCGATATAGGATGATCACATATCACATTTGATGCATGTGCTAGAGACTTTAAAGAAGCATTAATTGTTGGTGCATCTAAATAAGTGTGATTTTTCACAATAACATTTTATGCATTTGGGATATCTGATAGGTGGAGGAGATTTGAAGATAGATACTTCCAAGTGGAGGTCATCATGAAGTGGTTGGTAAGGTTTACTAAATGTTTTTCAGGATAGGATTCTTGTTGGGGAACCGTAGTACTTGGAGCAATTTATATACTCGTTTTTAGAAGTAGCAACACCAATCCACACCATAATTTCAAGTGGCAAGTGTTTTCAATGTGGAAAGGGTTAGTGAAGAGCATTGTAATTGTTGAAGAAGAACACCAATGAAGCATTGGTTATACCATTACCAAACTTATAGTACCCCTTCGAAGTGGTGACATAAGCATGTGGGCTTGCTATGGGAGCAATCTTGATTCTAATTAATTGAATTGAAATAAAATTATGAAATTCGTACAAATAAAAAATAAAATTAAAACAAGAACCCACCATAATAATACTAAAAATATCTAATAGAAGAATAAATCAATATAGATCTAGGTGAATAAAATTAAAACAAGAACCCACCATACGAATATTAAAAATATCTAATAAATGAATAAATCAATGTAGATATATTTTAACGTAGGTCTTTCATACACTGATCAATTATGTTTTTATTTTCATTAAGTCCGTCTCTTTTCTTAATAAATATTGGACTAAAATAAATATTCGTTAATACATATAGAAACCCCATTAACAAAGCACCAAAATCCACGTAGGTTGTAACAAAATAGTCCTACCACTACATTTTGTCTTGCCTAAAACCAAGCATTGTTCAATTTGAATTTTCAATGGGCACACTTGATAAGTGGCAGAAGTTTCATGATAATATCCTCAAACATAGAGGAATTGATTTTATCATCATAAGAAACAACTACATGATTTATATTCCTTAATGAAATACATGAAAACTCAATTTTATCACCATAAGCAACAACTAGGTGATTCAGAGTCCTTAATGAAGTTTTCTTAATGCACATGACAATTGAAATCATCTAGGAGAGCTATAAATAATAGATAATGCCTAAAATAATGATAAATAATGAATAGTGATTAAGTACATTTATGGAATCCCAAAATTTGGGATGTCGACATTTTGTCTTCTTATTATTATCATGTATGCAAGTGATTGTGGTCATGAAAAGGAAAAACAATCAAAAGTGGTTTTAAGGTATAATAAAATTATTCTTAGGTAAATTTTAAGAAGGAATCATATACAAGAGTATTTTAGCATAAACTAAACTATTCGTATTCATTTGTGTGCCTTTATATTTGATTTCTAGTGCCTAACAATGCAATCTAAGATATTTCTATATATTTTGTCGCTAGAGATGCAAAAAAATTGAAATGAGAATTTGTTCTGATTGTTTAAATAATGTCTACAAATGACTATGGTCATATATGGAAATTAAGTTTCCTTAAACCAACTAAATTGCATTATTTCTTATTACATTATATGGAATGAGCTATAGATGTTATGTAAAAAGTTAGTAGGGGATACCCTACTACAAATGCAATAACTTGGCGTTGTCAATTACATTGAAAGTATTGTGGAGATTCCCTATAGATTAGAGTAGTTGAAAATTATATTTTTCTACATATTTTTCGCACACGGAGGAATAAAATCTAGAGTGGGGTCATAAAGGAGAGATGTCATGCCCTAAATGGGAGGATTTTTATTCCATTTTTTTATTAAGAAGAGTTTGGTAAAATGGTAAAAGTTCAAGGATAAGGTGTGATAGTTTTGTTGAGATATTTCTTGTTATATCGATGTGATGTGGAATGCATCAAACTATGGGTAGAAATAATGTAACCCTTGAGAGGTTTAATTGAACATTATTGTTCTCAAAATAACAATGAATCTACTCTATAGTGGGCATGGGTAGCATGAAAATATATTTGTTTGTATGTGTCAAATACATGATGGTACAAGTGAAAAGGAAATATTTTCTAAATAGCACAATTCTCTAGAAAAAATTATAGTTGTTTGGAAAATACAAAGATGAAAGTCATTAATACTATATCAAAAAATTGAATAAGCTTGGAAAAGTATATCAAAAATTAGAAGAAAGAAGTAAAAAAAATATTTAAAACCACACAAACTATTTTGACCAAAAAAACATTATATTAAAAATTTTAAACAAATAGATCCACCAAAAAAATAAGATATATTATCTCACTCCTTATATGATTAAAGAAGAAAACTCATAATGTCCATAAAATTTGTTTTCAAAATAGGAAAAACCTTATAAAAATAAAAAAATAAATAGAGTAAAATATACATATACAACAAAATTTATATATGTAGTGGCTTTAGTTTCTTCTAGATGTTACAAATGCATAAATTAGCAATAGAATAATTAAAAGGAATATATTTCCAACATAAATTTAGAAATTAAGTTTGACGCCATCTTGACCTTGAGTTGAAAATCACATTATATTGAGTTGCCTGAAAAACCATTGGGCATTCGAATTATACACATTAAACAACTTAAAATCACACTTTTAAAAATCTTTATTGAATTTCGGTTTAACTCAACTAGAAGAAAAGAGTCATTTTCCTCTATTAATTATAAATCACATTAAATTTAATCTAGTATTGAAAAAGGGTAAAATATAACTTCAAACTGAAAAAATTTTGATTTTAAATTATATTGAATGCGTTAAGATAGAAATAGAGAAATATAACGATGATCACTACTTCTCTAATAACCTTGTAATATTAATCATTGACAGCCAAAAGTAGAGGACCAGAAAAGGCCCGTGTCAATATTACATAAATTACCTTGAAGTGATGTGGAAAGAATCTCATGAAACACATCTCAGGCCTTTTTTTTATAGACATTGTGGTAAACTATGATCCGCTCACTTCGATAACACATTTTTTTCAGATACATGATTGAGGGAATGTTTAAACGAATATATATTGGTGTCTTTAAATAAATAGTTTGAAGTTATTTTGTTCACATCCTCTTCTTCTATCATTTGTATTTGCAACATTTTTTTTTTGCGTATGTCAATGTTTGTGTATGTTATTGTTTGGATTTGACTTTATATGACTCGAATTGTTTTTACATGTAGTTTTCTATCAATGTTTTCTTGATGAAACTTTCTCCCATTCAGTAGCAATATAAAAAAATTGTCTCTTGGTGATATTCAAATAAGTTATTGGGAGGCTATGACTCTATACAACGTATGAATGTCAAAGTGAAAAAGGGTTGCAGCAAAATCCTCCATTATGTAGTAGCCCTATCTTATTTCTATTTGTATATTATAATGCCTCCATAACACTTTTTTTCATATGCTTCATTGAATTGTATATATGCCCTAATATCTACATGTGGTATAAGTTAATCAATAGTAATTACCTAATGCATTATAAACTATGTGATCATTTGCACTTGACTACTTTTACATTTGGTTTATTTTCCATATTTGAATATTTGTTATATATCATGAACTTATCACATAAGATTTGGTTTAAATATATTACTGACTGTTAGGGCCTAAATCTACCTCAGGCTGAGAAAGTCAGGTCTAGGGTAACATCAAACCACGCTTAACCTGGTAGCCAGCCCTACCAGGTCTAGAGAGGGCTCTCTCCTTCGCAATCTCAGTTAGGATATTGGCAATTAGGGCTTGAGATCACTGATATAAAAACTAATGTTAGGCTAGGTAGGTTTTCTCAAATGAATTTGATTGGATTTAATAGTTGGTTGCTGGATTAGATGGGGAAGGCAGCTTCGGGTCCTGGAAATGAACACAGATTTACAGAGGTTTCTGTGGGGCGAGGTAGGCAAGTGTTTTAGCACTTTGAAATGAGTGTAATGGTGAGTCTAAAGACTTGTGAGGAGCTAGAGAGGGCATGCAAATGTCATGAGTCCTCTTCAAACAGTAGAAAATGTGTAGAACTAAATAAACCCCAAGGTAGAGCACCGAAACACCAATAAATTCCACCTTTAATGTTGATTCATTTAGTTATGCTAAATGAAAGAGATGATGGCACACATAAACATAAGATCAACTAAATTACAGAGATGAAAGCAATGCTAATTCACATTACCACAAGAATCCCACAAAATGTTGCAAAACACTAGTTTATTTCCTTGCCAAACTACAGAAATGATGTACAAAGTAGCTCAATGCATCCACAAGAAATTACAAAATATAGGCATCAAACGACCTATGCTAGCCATTAGGGATCGAATCTATGAGTTAAGGAGATTTTTCAACAAGATCTAAACTAGGAACTGAAAAATAGGCAGTGGAAGAACTTGCCTCTAAAACCATGGAAACTGATTCATTCATTTTAAGACCACCTAAAACTGATGTATCTACCTCCTTAAGTCATTTTTGATCATTTTTACACAAATTACATCAATTTACATCAATCTACATCACAAATTTGACCATGAGAGAGAAAAAGTCAAACTGGTAGAAAACTAGGAAAAATTCTGAGAAACAGGCAAAATTGACAAATTTTCCTCCTATTCATAGTGCCATTTTTTTGTGCATAGCGATTTGTCTAGCCAGTTTTGGAAGGCTTCCCGAAGTCCAAATCAGGTGCAGAATAGCTCATTGGAAAGCTCGGTGAGTTTACCTTCTGGGACAATTTTAATTTTTTGATTTGGAGTCTATTTGCCCCTTCACTAATGCAATCTCCCAAGGTTGCTTCCTATGTGGCAAAAAAGTGGCAGACACGGTATTTTTTGAGTGTTTTTGGCCTTTTTGGAGGTCCAAAACTTATCAAAACTTCTCAACGATTTCTAGGCATGCATTAATTTTCATGGTGATTCCAAAAATGTAAAGTTTTTTGCAAATCAACACCCCCATCAAAAGCGTAGTGCCGGTGGTGCTACGCAGCTGCTGAAAAAACCTGTTTTTTGCATTAAAATTTTCAAAAATGACAAATATTGCTCCAAATTCCTTCAAGTTTGGTATAAGTGATCCTTGTTAGGTGCTTTTCCGGGCCAATGATTCTTCGGCCAAGACCTTGAGTTTATCTTTCTCTTTCTTGTTCCTTGAAACTCTTCCTAGTTTGGCTTTTAGCCTCTTTACCCTTGCATTATAAATCTTGTTCCGGGTTGCGTAGTGGTAGGCTAAGTGATGAAGCATTTTCTTATCTTTCCTTGCCTTCTCAGGTAACCTCTCCAAGTGCATGTTCATCTTCTCCAACTAATTCTCCTTGTCATTCTTTATCTCTTGTTCAATGGAAGTCAAAGTGATATGGTCCTCTTTGTCATTTTGCCTCTTCAGATTCAACATTTCTAGCTCCATTAGGCTTTGCTTATCCTCCAATTGTTTGTTCTCTTTCTTGTTGGTTTTCTATATCATCCTCATGCACCTTCTCTTTCCTTTTCTTTGTTGCTTATGTCTCTCCATGGAACTATCATTGAGTGTCTCTTCCTCATAGTCATATTCACTGTCTCCTTCCATTGTTTTCCCTTGATTTTAAAAAATGTGATTATATATGAATGGTTTGTGGATAATAGTATGGAATAGGATGGAGGAATGGAATGGGTAGAGTGTATGGGGGAGGGAGTGTGCAAATGTATGTGTGAACAGGGCTTAGGGATGTGAGTATGGTTTAGGGAGTGAGTAGGATAAAGTGTGTAGGGTTTTAGGGAGAGTGTGTACGGTTTGGGAAATTTGTATGTGAAAGTGGGATTTCGGGAGAATATATGAGGGAATTATGTTTAGGGAATTTATATAAGGGAATGGGGTTTAGGGAACAACAAATAGATGAGTGAACTTTAAAAGTTATGAGACAGTTTAGTGAAAACTGGGGTTTCACTTCATGAGTAAAAGAGCCACCAAAGATTGATGTAAAACCATTTTCGACAAGAAGGATTGATTTACTTACTTTCCAAGAGGTAACTCGAGATATTTGAAGCAAATTGAGTGATTTTGGAGCGTTTTGGGGCTTGGCTACCAGGTGCGTAACGAATTTTTGCAAACCAATTTTGGAGGGCTTCCTAGTATCCAAATTGGGCTCAGGATAGCTCGTTGGAAAGTTTATTGAGTCTAATTTCCTGAAAAGCTTCAAATTTTAAATTTGGAGGTCATTTTCCCTAACAAATGTCAAATCTCCCAAGACTGGTCAAAATGTGCAAAATGAGGCTGCCTAAATGTAGAGTGTTGTTGCAGTCAACTTTTGAAGGTCTTCCTCAACTCCAAATTGAGCTCATAAATGCTCATTGAAAATATCTCTTGGTATAAATATCATTTAAATTATCAAGAAAGTCATTTGGTCAACCGGACTAGGAAAAATATTGATTTTCCCAAGGTCACTTCAGAGGTGCATCAATTCTCCTGAGGCAACTGTATTTTTGACATTTCTCTAAAACTATGATACCTGTGTAAAAAGTGAAAGAGATTTTTCTTCCGTGTTCTATTATGGACAAAAACATCTCTTACTTTTTACAAATTCATTTTTTCTTGCTCAGAAACATCAGTTGAGTAAAACATATCCTGATGTGTGGAATAGGGGATTTGTCGAAATGAAGTGAAATAAAGGGGATAAGGAGCTTCTAAATTCTTGAAAAAAATTTGGGAAGTAGGAAGGGATGTTCAGAAACAGGGGAAAGGCTAAGGGCTATTTCTTTTAGACTTGTATCATGGTTTTATGGGTGATTTGGTAGTCTCATCAGGTATGTTAATCCTGATTTGCAGCAATTGTCTCAAATCCACCACTCATAAACACTCATATATGACAACCATTAATGTCTCTATACCATACCTCTCAACTATCAACATTTGAGTTAATCCCTTGGGGTTTAAAGGTTACCAACACCTTGTTACTTCATTTTTCTTGTTCATATTTTTTACATTGTTAGGTAAGTTAGGGTCAGTTGACTCACACGTTGCAAATTTAGCCTCTAGTTTAATGTCATCCAAGCTAAGATAGTAGGGGCATATCATGAATGTGTAGACTTGTTCCACTAGGTCAACTATTGGGATTTACTTCAACTGTTTCAGGGTTGTAGTAAAGGGGTTATCAAGAATTTTTCTTCTTCTTTTGATACGAAGAAAGCTAGAGTGGGGCATCTAGATATGGTTACATATATTTATTTCATTGCATCAACTACTCATATCCCTTTTGAGAGAGAGAAATGGTCTAAAATTTGTGCAATGTGTGACATTCCCTAGAAGCAACTTTTCCTTAGTAAATATTGTGGATATCATGTGAAAGGTATGCCGATTTTCTCTTTGAAATCTAAATGGCATAATTTAGTGCTTTTGTTGCATCAATATGTTACTTGTAAAGGGTGACATAGTCTAGTTTTTATTTATCATAAAAGGTTGTTAATGGAATTTCTCGTCCATAAACTTAATTTTTCCTTTTATCTATATAAAATCCTAACTAAAATGTCTTGCACATACTAGTCACATCAGAAGTTAATATTAATACAAAACCAGCAATCTAAAGTTAATATTAAACTAATTCAGAGGAAAATTTCATGAGCAAGGTGAAAGAGGCAATAGAATAATCCTAGAAACGATGAGTTTGTCCATATTGAGGCTCATTGCGAGGCTCATCCATGCCACTTTTTATGATGACAGTCCTCCAAGAAATATCCATTTGAATGAGCATAAATTAAGAACATGTATTGGTACCAACAATACTTGCTCATTATCCCATGTCTTGAAAACTATTTTAGTAAGATTGTCCATGAAAATAAGGAAATCAGAAATTCAATTCAAGCTGAGGAAAGACACGGGGAACATAAATCTTCGAGTACTGAAAATAAATATCAGTCTAAAGATACACATATTATTATCATGTCATCAATGGTGAAATTAGTTATATCTTCTGACATAGATGGTTTTGATCCTGATAGGTAATAACTTTATTATTATCTATGATCGATATTTTTGAATTTTTCAAGGTATGTATCTATTTTTATTTATTTAACTAAATTTTAAAAAGGGAAAATATAAAATCCGTGATTTTATAGTATCCCTATCTTGTTGTCCATATAAATGTCTAATATAAGGCTTGTTGGTCGTAACAAGTCATCCATATTCACCAGATAGTGACATTAGATTCCACAATGGAGGATAATTAATCTATAAAGGGGAGAAGTGATAAGGATTACATCTAGGTCATACAGGAGAGAAGTCATGCCCTAATGATTACATTGTGCATTTTCCCTATTACATGTATAGGCTTCTTTGTTTGAGAATAGGATTCTCACACATTTAATTTAATTATTAATAATTATTAGGTAAATGGTAGAGGTTTAATGGGTAGGTGAATATTCATAGCATTATTCACATCTAAAGTGTTAATATTTATCTCCAACTTAATTTTGTTATTTTAATTAATTCTTGTCAAATTGTTTAATTAAAGAAAACATCATATCAACATGTATCATATTGGACATGTCATATTGAGAAGGCATGGTATTGGCCCATAGTATTATAAGAAGAACTATTTAGTTGAGTTAAGAATTTCCATGGTAAAGTGGGGATAAAAGATATAATAAATTTATAATCTAGTTAAATTTTATGATTCTTTTTTATCTGGGTAATGTGAGATGTTTAATCGGGAAAGTGTTTTGATTCTTATCATGGGTTAATGTGTATACAAGTCTTGGACATGTCATATTGAGAAGGCATGGTATTGGCCCATAGTATTATAAGAAGAACTATTTAGTTGAGTTAAGAATTTCCATGGTAAAGTGGGGATAAAAGATATAATAAATTTATAATCTAGTTAAATTTTATGATTCTTTTTTATCTGGGTAATGTGAGATGTTTAATCGGGAAAGTGTTTTGATTCTTATCATGGGTTAATGTGTATACAAGTCATTCAATTTATACGGTTGCACTAATTAAAAAAATATATGAGTAAAAGTTCTTATTATGGGGTGTGTAGTCTTGTTCACTTTTTTGTTGTTATATGGTATTGATGTGAAATACAACATCAATTCATTGGTAAAGACAATGTAAACTTTGATATTCTTAGTAAACATTGCCTTATTTGTAAATACAATTTTTTTTCTCAAAATGACAATGAATCTACTCTAGAGTGGACATGCATAGCATGCAAATCTATTTGTATATGTTAGGTACATAATCTATGGTATAGTGTAAAAGAATTATAAATATTAAAAGAAAACCACATTTTTATTAGAAATTTACATGTTAACATAATTATATAAATTAAATGACTAGTAAATGTTAATAATTATCAATACATAATAAACATCAAAAACATTTATCTTCATAATACATCTTACATTGCTAAAATTTGAAAAATTATGAAATTAACTACCATTATTATTATTATTATTATTATTAATTATTATTATTAATAAGTTAAACATTTATTCATTTCAGAAAGCATGGAAGAAGATTTTTATCCATCAAGATTTATATCCACTTTATTACTGAATTTGTTAATCTATAAATAGGGTATGTTACAATACCATGGGCAAGAGCCAATTCTTCTTAATATGACATGCCGAAGAAAACATAACTCAACTCATTTCATATGAAACTTGCTCATATGATATTTTGTTATTTAATCAAGTTAACTAAAATGACAAAAAAAACATAACTACCTTGTCCATAAATCTCAGTCTTTGACTTATGTATAGTACTAATTTTTTTATAGAATATTTAATAGTCCAACCATAAATGTAATAATAATTAATAATTAGATTAAAATTTTGGAATCCCTATTTTATTTTAAAAGAAACATGTTTATTTATATAATTAAGTTTGACTTCATCTTAACTTTGAGTTACTAATCACATTTGAAATAAGTAAACATATAATTTAATATAAGAAACTTGTCATTTTCAAATTAAAAATGCATATCAAACTTGAAAATAAATCTATTACTATTGAAACCTAAATAAAGACATGCTATACATTATTGAACATGAAAGAAATGAAGAAATTGTTAATAATAGAAATAACGAGACGACAAAGAGCCTAAATTAAGAGCTAAACTATGTTAGATTACATAAAGTATGTGTTGTTACAGAGTAAAACACGTACAATATAACTTCTTCGAATTTAAAAACATGATTTTCAATTAAATAAATAAAAAAATAAAAAAAATAAAAATGAAATATAACTTCAATCAATTAAAAAAAATAAAAATTAAAGGTTAATTCAATTCTATGGTGGTATTGAAAATAAACAAAAGCGATCAATTATATTTAATACGTTAAAATAGAAATATAACGAGCTCTCTCTACTACCACTCCTTCTAACGTTAAATTTGTAAATATTAATTGAATCGCTCACGGCCAAAAGCAGAGAATCAGATGACGTGGATAAATGACGTGGCGAATTTCTTGGAAAGCGTTTTCTTGAAAAGCATTTCAATCTTTTTCGTGAAGACCATCAAAGAATTTCAAGAAAAGAAAGCATCTCACGCTTTTTTACGAACCCAACTGTTTTGCACGACAATTTCAAGAAAAGCATGTCACGCTTTTTTGTTATAGAATTTGTGGTAAAGTGTGATCCGCTAATTAAACGGATCACAGCTTTTTGGATCGAATCTTTATGCCTTTTCCAAATAGATGATGAGGTGCATATATATATGAGTGCATTTATTCGAATAGTTCCAAGTTATTGCTTCACATCCTCCTCTTCTATCTTCTCTGTTTGCCAAACAGCGAAGTTTTTCTCTGGTGTACGTCAATGTTTGTGCCGCTGTGACTGTGTTGGTTCCTTTGCTTTGGTCTATATTGTCTGTGTTGGTTCCTTTGCTTTTGTCTATATTGTCTGTGTTGGTTCTTTTGATTTTGTCTATATTGTCTCTGTTTTGGGTGTGTGTCTGTACCATGTACTAGTGCTAGAATTGGTATTAGCAAACTCAAGTCAGTGTTTCTTGCAAACTCAAGTTAGAATTGGTATTAGCAAACTCAACTCACCTCAACCATTTGAAGAGACCCTGCAAGATGAGTGAGTTCATGGAGAGGCATTTAGGGAACTGTTGTAGCTTCTCCTAAACGATTTGAAGAGACCCTTCAAGATGAGTGAGTTCATGGAGGAGCATTCTCTGGCCTTGATGGAGCTCATATCCCTTACAAACTGATGCAGCAACTGTGGCATCCTTGAAACTAGGCCAGAGCATGCAACAACAATCCTTCGGTTTTGAAGGTAGATCTTAAGGCACCAGAGGGCAAATATGAAGAGATCAACCGTTCTTAACACTCGCGCCGAGATCCGACGGTAATCGACAGCACATGGCCTGGCCCAACGAAGTTCAATGATTTTTGTTCACAGGATCTACGGTCATTGCTTGTTCCGAAAGAAAGATCTGTATTTGTAGGATGGATGAGAGCGCATTTGTTTCATCATTTGCAATTGTAAGGAATTTCATTGTAGCTTTTGATAAAGAAGATCGGATTTAAATTTGACCTAACCAAGAGGATAGCGATAAGATTCTCTAGAAGGGATGATGCATGGATGAATGAAAGTCGATGTCATGAAGCCTGTATACTGTGGAGAACCGTATAGCCATGACAGGTATGTTTCTTCTATTTATTTTATATTCATATTCATGATTTATTCTTTGGTATGGTATGGATTAGAGCAAAATTTTCAATTTTCTTCTCCTTTATTTCTACTAGGTCTCCTCTGTTACCGTCTTGGCTCTGTCACGTCTTTAAAATGTCTTAATTGTAATGCTTTAATTTTTTTTGCTGTCTTCTTGATCCCATTAATTCTTCTTATCTTTTAGTTTTTTTTCACTTTTCTTGTTCTATCTTGTTTTATTGTTGAGGTTGTCCTTAAGCACATTAATTACTTATTAATAATTTTTCTTGTTCTATCTTGGGCTTGTACTTAATGGCATTAATTATTTATTAATAATGTTTTTAGATCTTTTTTCTCTAATCTGAAAGTTCTGGCTCTCCCACAATATGTGAAAGTTTTTCATAGTAATTTTTCCACGTTCGTCAGTGTGGTCAAGCTTTTCCTAGGCAAAGACATAGCACTCTATATCTTTCCTATTTCACCCTTCAAACTTCTTGAGCATTAATGGATGAACACTGCTACCACCTTCAGAAGTGTCACGCCCCCAATATATTTTTTTCGTTTATTGGAGGGTGCGGCACCACCTTACGCTTGGTTTGAGCGTAAGTGGACTACGCCTTCCGTCACCAGCACTTAATTCCTCCTACCGAATTAGTGTAGGCTTTAAAACTCTTTGCACATAACCGAATTATAACTTAACCAAACAGCGATATAATTCTTCAATTATATTTTACATTCATAATTCAGTTAATAACAAAACCGCAGCAATGCAATATAGAAAACTTAACACAAGTTTATACGGGAGGGGCAACTCCCAACCAAGTGCACCCTCTCAACTTTTCATTAGCTTTGATAAATTTGTTTACAATACCGTGCGCCCTTCGGCAACACGAGTTGATAACAAGTCGAAGCCAAAGATAACAGTCCACCAGCCAAACGTTTCAACAGGCCCGTAGCCACAACGTTACATAGGCCGTAGCCTAATTTAAGGCGAACCCGCGGTCATACGTTCATCACAGGCCCGCGGCCAAAACGTTCCAACAGACCGAGGCCGAGTATTACCGCCGTCTCGTTCAGGCTCTCCGTTGCCAAGTCCGGCGTATTCAAGATAGTGCGCAACTCATGCGACTTTTGTTTTGTCGACCAACCTGCAGTCCAACTGCTTTACCGACCCCTGCTCCACCTCTATAACTGCGACCTTCATGTCATTCGCACTTCTGCGTCCAACTGCTCATGAGAGGCTTGATGATCGAATGCTTGATCGCACTTTTGTCCCAAATGACCAAGTGCGCTGCCTCTTTATAGGCTCCACCACCGATTCGGGGAGGGGTGTCGGTCTGCCAAGCCGACCCCCGATTTCGTAAACAACCGCCCCAACCTCATGAAGCCGACTTGTTTTAATTTTCGAACAGTCGTGTTTTCCATATTTGGCGGGTCGGCCGTTGTTGCAGAAGGCCGCCCACGCCAAAGTGGGTATAACTTGCTCTTCTTCGTGTACGCGTCCAACCGTGTGCGTTCATCCATCGCCAACCGCTCCATGTACGTTGTTCGCTGTTTTGATGTCGCCCCTTCGTTGTTCTACGTTTGCCAACCCCGCGCCTTCGCACGGTGTTCGTTCGGGCGGGCGCACCTTCGTGCCGCCCGGCCCTTCGTTCAGGCCCCCTGCTACTGTCGTGTGATTGTTCAAGCAGGCGCACCTTCGTGTCGCCCTGCCTTCATTCAGACCCACCCCCGTCGTGCCTTATGTGTATGCTGTTCAGGCGAGCGCACCTTCGTGTCGCCCTGCCTTTGTTCAAACCCGCCGCTCTCCCGTCGTGTCTTGTGTGCGTTTGTTCGGGCGGGCGCACCTTCGTGCCGCCCTGCCTACGTTCCGACCCACCGCTCTCCCGTCATGTTGTGTGTTGTTCGTTCGGGCAGGCGGGCGCACCTTCATGCTGCCCTCGCCCCTCGTTCAGACTTGCCCCTGTTCGACCCGTCCCGTGTATGCATACCCGCCCTGCTGTCCGTGTGCTGCCTTCGCTTCACCGGTTGTGTTGTTTGCCCGTGTGCTCCCTTTGCCTCACCGGTTGTGTTGTTTGCCTGTGTGCTGCCTTCGCCTCACCGGTTGTGTTGTTTTCCCGTATGCTGCCTTCGCCTCACCGGTTGTGTTGTTTGCCCGGCGGGTGGGTGCACCTTCGTGCAGCCCTCCGCCCATTCGGACTTCTCCCAGTTGTGTCCGGTCCTCCATCCATCGTTCGTCTTACCAGGTGAAGACTTGCCTGTCACCCGTGTGGGTCGCCCTCCCGCCGTGCGGAGCGCCCAATTCCCCAGGGCGTGACATCGTCCCCCACCCTATTTCGTTGTCGTCCCGACAACATCCCATCACATCGTGTCCTCATCGATCCTCCACACCAAGTCACCCTTCCAATCCATGATCCTGTGCATGTACCTGGAAGTATGCATCCCATACTACATCAAGGTTGGAATTCATGCATCAACCTTGGTTCCTCAATGTTTTAGATCCAAGTCCATTGTGAATTTCTGTCAGCAGCCGATCATGTAGTTTCATCCGCGATCACCTCCATTCAGCTACCGATCTGTAGGTGTTATTTGATCAAGTGTCACACATTTACGTGCCCACACTTAGTTTTTCTGATCCCCTGTTCAGGTTCATGGGAACCCCTAATTTTCTGCTGCACATGGGATCATACCTGCCCAATCATCTTGCGGGCTCACTGCCTTGAGCAGTCAACAATGAGCCCTGCCTCCTGCATCAACTAAGAAATTCCCAATGGAGGTGAGCCAGGCGGCTCTCCTTCGTCCATTAACTCGACCCATCTGTCTGGTTCTTCACCTTCTATCTACTGCTGGTGTGCTTCCCGATCTTCTCCCCGGATATTCGGTCTCACACATGTATTTCTTTCGTCATTTCCCTCCACCAACTTCAGTCTTCTTGACAAATCCAAGATCCTGTATGTAAGTGATTGAATGATCGGTTCCTGCCCCACAGTTGGTCCCTTCACCTTGGAAGGACATACTTTAGCCATGTGGTGTCCTTCACAAAGCCAACACTTCATAGGCTTTTTGGGGTGCCCATCTTCATCTTGTTTGTTCGAAGAACTCGGTCCTAGGTCTGCTTGTTTCGTCCCAAGCTTCCCTCTTGTCGTGTTCTGTTCAGACTTCGTTCTAAATAATTCATCAACCAAGCTCTTGGAGCCATCTTTCCGTATGCCCATAGGAGGTTCACAGGGTTGGGCTCCCACCTTGTTGATATAGTCGAGCTCTCCTTGCACAACTACGACTACCCTCTTGCCATGGAATCTTTTTCTTATCTCTTCCTCGACCTGTCTGACCTCTGCCTCCACTTTAGACCTTTCTTCTCGCAACCGAGCTCTTTTATCGAAGATCTCTTGGAGATCTAGTCCATTCAAGTGGATCTCCTTGTCAAGCTTGTCGAGCTTTGTCGTATTTTTGCACTGGTCCCTGAGTTCGTCCAACTCCTTTCTAAGTTCCGAACAGCTTCCCCGAATTCTTGCAATTTCGCTCTGCATCGTAACCCAGCTAGAGTCCCATTCCCTCATATTACCCAATGCTTCGTTTCCAAGCATTTTGACTGCGATATGGTCACCTTCGGCCATCTTCTCGCCTCTGCAAATCTGCTTCATAATCATGCGGATATCTGCCCCAGACCAGGTAGATTCACCTTCAATTTTAACTTGGATTTCCAAGCTTTACGAACAACCTGTCCAACCTGTCTCCAACCGATGTTCCCACACCTGTCAACCAGTCCGAACGATCTGTTCACCAGCTCCAACCGAGCTCTGATACCATCTGTCACGCCCCTAATATATTTTTTTCGTTTATTGGAGGGTGCGGCACCAACTTACGCTTGGTTTGAGCGTAAGTGGACTACGCCTTCCGTCACCAACACTTAATTCCTCCTACCGAATTAGTGTTCACTTTAAAACTCTTTGCACATAACCAAATTATAACTTAACCAAACAGCCATATAATTCTTCAATTATATTTTACATTCATAATTGAGTTAATAACAAAACTGCAGCAATGCAATATAGAAAACTTAACACAAGTTTATACGGGAGGGGCAAGTCCCAACCAAGTGCGCCCTCTCAACTTTTCATTAGCTTTGATAAATTTGTTTACAATACCGTGCGCCCTTCGGCAACACGAGTTGATAACAGGCCGAAGCCAAAGATAACAGTCCACCAGCCAAACGTTTCAACAGGCCCGCGGCCACAACGTTACACAGGCCGTAGCCAAATTTAAGGCGAACCCGCGACCATACGTTCATCACAGGCCCGCGGCCAAAACGTTCCAACAGACCGAGGCCGAGTATTACCGCCGTCTCGTTCAGGCTCTCCGTTGCCAAGTCCGGCGTATTCAAGATAGTGCGCAACTCATGCAACTTTCGTTTTGTCGACCAACCCGCAGTCCAACTGCTTTACTTACCCCTGCTCCACCTCTATAACTACGAGCTTCATGTCATTCGCACTTCTGCGTCCAACTGCTCATGAGAGGCTTGATGATCGAATGCTTGATCGAACTTTTGTTCGAAATGACCAAGTGCGCTGCCTCTTTATAGGCTCCACCACCGATTTGGGGAGGGGTGTCGGTCTGCCAAGCCGACCCTCGATTTCGTAAACAACCGCTCCAACCTCATGAAGCCGACTTGTTTTAATTTTTGAACAGTCGTGTTTTCCATCTTTGGCAGGTCGGCCCTTGTTGCAGAAGGCCGCCCACGCCAAAGTGGTCATAACCTGCTCTTCTTCGTGTACGCGTCCAACCGTGTGCGTTCATCCATCGCCAACCTCTCCATGTACGCCGTTCGCTGTTTTGATGTCGCCCCTTCGTTTTTTTGCGTTTGCCAATCCCGCGCCTTCGCACGGTGTCCGTTCGGGCAGGCGCACTTTCGTGCCGCCCGACCCTTCGTTCAGGCCCGCCGCTGCTGTCGTGTGATCGTTCAAGCGGGCGCACCTTCGTGCTGCCCTGCCTTCGTTCAAACCCGCCCCCGCCGTGCCTTGTGTGTATGTTGTTCGGGCGGGTGCACCTTCGTGCCGCCCTACCTTTGTTCAGACCCGCCGCTCTCCCGTCGTGTCTTGTGTGTGTTTGTTCGGGTGGGCGCACCTTTGTGCCGCCCTGCCTACGTTCTGACCCACCGCTCTCCCGTCGTGTCGTTTGTCATTCGTTCGGGCGGGCGGGCGCACCTTCTTGCCGCCCTCGCCCCTCGTTCGGACTTGCCGCTATTCGACCCGTCCGGTGTATGCATACCCACCCTGCTGTTCGTGTGCCGCCTTCGCTTCACCGGTTGTGTTGTTTGTCCGTGTGTTGCCTTCGCCTCACCGGTTGTGTTGTTTGCCCGTGTGCTGCCTTCGCCTCACCGGTTGTGTTGTTTGCCCGTATGCTTCCTTCACCTCACCGATTGTGTTGTTTGCCCGGCGGGTGGGCGCACCTTCGTGCAGCCCTCTGCCCGTTCGGAGTTCGCCCGGTTGTGTCCGGTCCTCCATCCATCGTTCGTGTTACCGGGTGAAGACTTGCCTGCTACCCGTGTGGGTTGCCCGCCTGTCGTGCGGAGCGCCCAATTCCCCAGGGCGTGACAAGAAGCTTCGCGAAGACTGCATATATTCAGTATCTGCTTCACCTCATTTCCTATTTTAATTTTTTTTATAAATTTTTTTTTTACATTTCTTTCTCTTTTTTAAATATTTAATTTTCTAATTTTAAATATTTAATTTATTCAATAAAAGTTTATATTAAAATATTAATTTATTCCATAAATGTTTATATTAA
>APFE031508608.1:32126-50783 GCA_000404065.3 Pinus taeda | reverse complement strand
ACAACTATGAGTAAGTAATATGACACTTAAATCACACCACAGTTAGTGATCTTCTGATCTCCTGCTGATATAGTCATTTGACCACAGAAAGAAATCATAAAATTATTAAGTAGTATGACATGTAATTTAGCAGAAAAAGAAATAAAAAAATAACAATTTGAAAAGGACAATGCTGAATTAGCAGGAAGGACAAGATGATCACATATGCCAAAAGTTATTAAAGAAAATAAAAGATTGTCCGGGCTGCCTAAAAGAACCTGCAAAAAACACTAATCAGTTTATAAAGACAAGATATAAACAGCAGAAACATAAAGCAAAACATATTATGTACAAACTAATGACAAAACAAAAGCATAATGAGACTAAACAAATACTTTACAGGGCTTCAATATGCAGGGCCCTCTGCCACTTCAGCCAATCAAATGATCACACGACTATCTTCAGAAAGGTATACTCATGTATTCAAATCAGCAACATATAAAACAGTGGGGTGATATAACCAGCAGCGTGCGGAAATGACATAACAGTTCAGAAATTATATGCATCCAAAAATCTCTTTACAGCGTTTGAAAATGTGTTATTTATAATGTAAAAGTCCTACAGTTAACTAATCAACTACTTAGGCTATTAACTGCGTGCCATAGACACGTAGATCTCACGAGTCGAGATCTAGTGTAACTGTCGTTATGCTTCTTAAATCCTTGAGTGGTTCGTTGTTAGATTCGTTGTTCAAGAACGATCCTCAGGTGCGCTGGAGCCTCCGTGAGCTGGGAACTAGGCCACGTATCATTGACGTGCCTTTAACAGTAACGTGCCACCGCTGGACTCTTTGGTTGGCCACGTCTTTGACTTTGGTTGACCGCGGCTTCAAAATGATGATTTGGCCGGTTCGAAGAGACATGATCCATGTACATGCCATCTGGAGCTTGCCCATATAGCCCCTTCCTTCATAAGACACCTGGAGCACAAACTTTAACAAAATGGTTGCGGAACCCTGTGCGGGCTGCGGAAACCTGTGCTGGCTGCGAAAATTGACAAGTTTCCGCAGCTGCATGAACAAAAGACTAAACCAAACAACAGACATCAGTATAGTTAGAAAACCATATAAACAGTCCTTTTTAAACTATAATGCAATGATTCAACCACTGGATGAGTGAAATGAGTGGAGTATGAGGGTTAAGAGGGTGTGTAGGAAAGTGCAAGGTTGAGGCTCAACACCACTTTCCCTACAGCATCAATCCCTTCACAAATAAGGTGGTGTGTGATGTTGCACCTCTTGATGTTTTTGATGTATTATTAGGCGAACCATACTTATGGAAGCAACATGTTGTGTATGAGTCAAGGCCTTGCGCTGTTATTATTTCTTTGGGTAATTCATTATAAAAGATATCGGAGGTGACCCCACCTACCGCCACCTCTTTGATCTCTGCTAAGAAATGCAGTAAGATCATTTCCCAGACTAGGAAATTTATTTTCTTTCTGGTTCGCTCTCAAAATAAGGGGAAGATCGTAGCCACATCCATGGCTCCCAAGAAGGGTTCCTCCACGCAGTAGAAGCAGTTGGATACGGTCATGAAAAAAGATAGGAACATCTTCTCCTCACCCACAGGGGTACGATTGCACTGTTAGGTCTAGCATTCGTTCGATCTAACTCCCAAAGCACCTCTACCCAACAGGCCAATATATCGTCGCTCTATTGTGGAAAATTCAAAGTACAAGCAGCAACATGATAAACATCGGGTGCCACACAAGTTTCACATGGGAAGCAAAGTCTGGTTGCATTTGCAGAAAAACGTCTTACAAGGGCCCCTCTGAAGCTCAGACTACTCCGATATAACCCTTACACCATTACCAAGGTTGTGGGAAACAATGCTTTGGAGCATAGCGTTCTTTCATTCCTTGGCTTGCACCGATTATTCAATGTTGACCGTCCTCGACCATGCTTCCCACCATCACTGGACACATCAGAGATTATAGAATATCCCACCAAGGACCAACTTCAACAAAAGTTTCCCCATTTCATGGAGGCACTCAACACAATGGGGACCATTGTTTCCTAAGGGGTAAAGAATGATCCAAATGGATGTTGGTGGCCACCCGCCTATCTTACTTAGACCCCCACAACTGTCTCTTTCAGTTTTTCAGTTTTTTTAATTGTAGCACAATTTACTATTTTTAGCAACCTACCGCTAATGATTTTATGATAAAATCGTCTTTTTTTCGTAGTCATCGGATAGATATTTCCAACGGGGTATCATGCGCGTCAAACAGAGATAATATGACCAAGTCGCAACCCCAGGAAGTTGGTTGTCCAACTAACCCCAATGGGACCCATAAACTCTTGGTGTTACATCTCCTCGAGTTATGGTTTTGGTTGTTTAGCGTTTGTTCTTATTGTTCAATAATAAAAGGGCCCTTGAGCCTCATTGTAACACAGTTCAGAGACATGTAGCCGCCACATCTCTTCTTAGAGATAAGCTATCATCGTCCGAGCTAGTCTTATTTCCATTATGTTTGTAAGCATATTTCAGTGTTTGATATTAATAAAATGAAATGTTATTTCTACTGCATTTTTGTATTTATGTTTATATATGTAATTTGTTGCGTTCCTGTTTAAACCCAGATCAACAGTCCTAGGAAGCAGGAACTGTGCATTGTTCAGTGCCAAGAGACAGGGACCAGATCACAATAAGACAGAAAAGAAAGATAAACACCTTAGAATTCAGCCTCTTCGAGGTGACAACCTTCTTTACATTACATAAATGAATAGTTCTTAGATGATACAAATGACAAAACCTCATTTCTATATATAGGAGTCTAAGGGGTCACAATATAACCAAAACTAACCTAATAATAATAATATAAGGGCATAAAAATAACAATAGTGGGCTTCTATGGGGCACAATAATAACAATATGGAGACAATAGGGGCACAACAATAACAATAAGGGATACAATGACAATAGTAATGGGGGAATCACTAGTATTATAGGTACTTAACATGCCCCTCTTTTAAAAATGAGTTGTCCACAACGATTGAATAGTTTTGGATGCTTCTGTATAAAATTACCATCCTCCTATGTGGATCTTCAACAAATAAGTTTTTCCACTTGATGAGATAATCTGAAATTGATCGATTTCATAGCTGTCGAGTTATTGTTTCTTTAACTGCTTCAAGTTCCAATATGATTTTCCCTTCCTCATCAAGTTCTAGCAATATTGTTTGAAATGGGAGCTTGTCCCCTATAACCTTCTTTAAGCATGAAACATGGAAAACTAGGTACACTCGGAACACTGCAGGAAGCTCCAATTTGTATGTCATAGTACCTATATTTTGCAAAAACTTGTACGAACCATAATACTTTAGTGATAATTTATTATCTTTCTTAGCTTGTTTGAGGGACATTTGTTTATATGGTTGTAACCATAGGAATACCCAATCACCTACATCAAAACTTACTTCGCTGCGATGTTGATCTCTCTACTATTTCATTCTATTTTGTGCCAATGTGAAGTTATCCTTTAAGAGTTGGAGAACTTCTTGTTGATGCTCGACGTGATCTTTCACTACTTGAACCTTTAGAATTTTCTCTTAACTATGATGTGATAGATGATGGATGATATCCATAAAATGCCATAAATGGGGTCATTTTTGTTGCAGTATGGAATGAAGTGTTATACCACCATTCAACCAGAGACAACCATTTGACCCATTATGTCTGTTTATGAGATACAACGAAATAAAGATTTACTTCCAAACATTTGTTTACTATCTCAGTTTTCCCATCAAATTGAGGATGATAAGATGAGCTATGAGCTAACTGAGTACTAAAACAAGAAAATAATTATGTCCAAAAATTTCCATTGAAAATCGAATCTCTGTCGCTTACAATAATTTTTGGGTTTCCATATAGCTTTTGAATTGTTTCCATAAATGCAGTAGAAACTATACTCGCTTTAAATGGATGAGATAATGCACAAAAATGTGCATATTTGTTAAGTCTGTCAACTACCACCATGATAACACTCTTTCCTTCAGATTTGGGTAAACCTATGATAAAATCCATTGCAACCTCCTCCCAACGTTAGCTTGGAATGGATAAAGGTTGTAATAGACCTGAGGTCTTAATTGATTCAACTTTATTTTGTTGAAAAACCAAATATTCCACCACAAACTTTTGAATATCCAATTTAAGACCATTCCAAAAAAATTCCTTCTTAACCCTGTGGTAAGTTTTTAGCAATCTTGAGTGCCCTCCTAAGGGAAAAGTGTGCAATTCCCTAAGAATCTTTTGTTTTAGTTGGGAATTCTTACATAAGTATAACCAATCTTTGTACCATAACGAATCATTTTTCTAACTAAATGTATCAAATGTATTGAGGTCTTGTTGTAAATTTTGAATGAGTGCCCACACTTCTTTGTCGTTTTTCCATTCATCCCTTGCTTCATTTATCCAATTTGGTTGGATAATAGAAATGGCGCAAAAAAATGCTTCCACATCCTCATCCTTTCTTGAGAGTGCATCTGCCACAACATTTTGCTTCCTTTTCTTGTAGATGATTTCAAAGTCATGACCCAACATCTTTGTAACCCATTTTTGTTGCTCTTCTGAAGATAATCTTTGTTTTAGAAAGTATTTAAGACTATCATGATCTGTTTTTACCTTGAAATGTCTTCCCATTAGGTAGGGTCACCATTTCTTAAGTGCATGTAGTGTTGCCAACATTTCTTTCTCATAAAATATAACTTTGTATAAATACTTTACTTTGATTTGACGACTTTCGAAAGAAATGGGTCTTTCTTCTTGCATTAAAACAGTGCCAATTCCATTTCTTGAAGCATCATATTCCACAATAAAAGTTTTTGTGAAGTCCGGTGTAACTAAGACGGGTGCTTGGCACATTGTCTTTTTAAGATGTTCAAAGGCCTTTGTACTCCACCTCTTATTCCACCTCTTGTATTCCAAAGAAATATTTGAAGCTTCTTGCATATAATTGTTTTTCCTCCAATAGTTTGAGCACCATGTCCACATGTTGAACATGATCCTTCTAAGACTTGTTATAGATTAGTATATCATCAAAAAATACTAACACAAATTTTGTGAAGAAGGGTCTGAAAATGGAATTCATCAAACCTTGAAATGTAAAAGGTGCATTGATAAAGCCAAAAGGCATGACCAAAAATTCATAATGACCTTCATGAATTCTAAATATTGTTTTTAGAATGTCTTCAGTCTTCATTCTGATTTGATGATATCTTGAACTAAGATCCAACTTGGTGAAGTAAATTGATCCATGCGATTCATCCAATAATTCATCAATGGCAGAAATGGAAAATTTATCTTTAATAGTGAGTTTGTTGAGCTCCCTATAATCTAGACACATGCGCCATGATCCATCCTTCTTGTGAACCGATACCACTAGAGCAGAGAGAACTTTGACTAAGTTGAATTATACCAGCCTCTAACATTTCTGCAACCATACGTTCAATTTCACTCTTTTGAGCATAGGGATATTTGTAAGACCTGATGTTTGGAAGAACACTTCCTAGAATGAAATGAACAACATGATCATAATCACGAATAGGTGGGAGGCCTTTGAGAGTCTCAAATACCTTGGAATGATTGTCCAAAACTTTTTGGAAATCTGGAGAAATAGATGATTACAATGTGGGAACCTCTAGTGAACATAATTGTGCAATTATGCCTCATTGTTCTTTCTTTAGAAGCTTTTTCATTCCGTTAGAACTTATTATATTTCCTATTTTTCCTGCGATACCCCTTAATTCAACTTCCTTCCCTTTTGAAGAAAATTTCATGAAAAACTCTTGAAAATTAAATGCTATTGTACCCAAAGATTGTAGCAATTGGACTCCTAGTACAACATCAACACACCTCATTGGAATGGAAAGCATTGCGCTATTCAATACATATTCTCCTATGGATAGCGTGATATTATGGCACTTCCTTGAGCAATTTATGGTTCCTCCACATGCAACCATCACTTGACACTCTGGTGCTAGATATAGGAAGCAATTCAATTCCTTGGATATCTTACAATGAATAAAATTATGAGTACTACCCAAATCAATGAACACTATAACATTTTTCTTCTTGATATGCCCTTCTATCTTGATAGTTTGAAGAGTGGTAATTCCAACGAATGCGTTACAAGATATGGTTGGATTCATTTCTCCTTTCTCTAGGGTTTGTTCATGGTGTATATTCTCTTCTTTTGACGTTTCTTGTTCATTTTCTTTTTCCTCTTCGAAATCTATGTAAAATAATTTCTTCTCAGCACACTTATGACCTTTAGTGTGTTTGCTATCACAACCGTAAAAAAGCTCTTTTGTTATTTTTTCTTCCAATTGTTGTGTTGTCAACCTTGTAAGTTGTGGATAGCTAAGAGCAACAACACTCCCATTTTTATGATTGTAAGTGGTAAGCTTCCTTGTTGTAATAATTTTGCTTCCTATTTTTCTTGCTAACTTGAATGCCTTCTCCAATGAATCAGGTTCCCAAAGGCGAACCTCATGTTGGATGTTATTCTTTAAATTCTCTATGAACACATCAATCATATGCTCCTCTGGAACATCTTTTACCCTTATATTTAATTTTTGGAAGTCTTCAATGTGCTCCATCATTGAACCCTTCTGTTTGAGATTTTATCAATTGGCTAAAAAAATTGTTTCTTTTTGTATCCTCATAATGTGCTATCATTTCATCCGTAAAAATAGCCCAAGTGACAATTTGTTTACGAGAGCAAAGGCATCGATACCATACAAATTGATTTGGTTCCAAATATGAAGTAGTAATGCATACCTTTTGTGTGTTTTTCACATTATAGAGATCGAAAAATTGCTCCATCTATAGTATCCACGTTACGAGATCCTTGCCATCAAACTTCTTGATAATGATCTTTGGAACATGGTGGTTAATCGATCCAACATTAGTCTATGAAATCATGATTAACATTTATTTTGTTTTTATCACGAGTTTCCTTTACTATCCTTTCGCCATTAGTAAGCATTTCTTGTAGAAACTTTGTCAAATCTGTCTTCAAATCTTCCATCTTAACTTCCACGCTTTTCTTTAAATCATCCATCTTAGCTTCCACGCTATCCATCTTAGCTTTTAAGCCTTTCTTTAAACCATCCATCTTAGCTTCCACGCCATTCATATTAACTTCTACGTCTTTCTTTAAACCATCCATCTTAGCTTCTGTTACTTTTTGTGCAAGTGAAATTTGTTGCTCTTGGTCTCGTAATTTTGATATATCATGTTGTATTTCTTCATCTTCTTCATGAGTCATGTTAGAGCTTTCATATTGTTTAGTAATTCCATTTTCTTTCTTCGGAGCATCAATTACTGATAATAATTCTTCACTATTCCCTTTGAATTCCTTCAAACTAATTTTTCAAACCAAACTAATGCAAAAATTACAAAACAAAAAAAACTACACACATTTTTTCACTTTGTAGAAGCTCGATATTGAATATGTTGCATCTCTATAATTTTGAATTTCCAAGGTCTGAAATTTCTTCCTGTGGTAACCCTCTACGTACTCTTTCTAACCCAAATCTCCCATGATGACCTGATTATAAACTGGTTCAGTAAAACGAGCTTTTACAAAATACCACGTCATTGTTTTGACATTAGGATTTGAAACCAATAACAAACTACAATGCGTCCTCTTTCTGTAACTTCTTACGAAATTTCAATCTGATCCAAAAAAGAAAAAATTATGACGATTTTCCCCAGGTCACATGTTTGAGATATAATTCAGGATCCTGTAAAAACCCTAACTTCCTTGGATCATATTTTCGAAAATATAGCGAAACAAGGTCTGAAATTTGACCCGAGGTTCAAAAAAATTTCGACTCAAATGGGTATTTATTTTCACTTTTGAAACGTTAGAACCAAAAAAAAAAATATAGTGAAAATGTGATTATGACCTATTGGTGCAGCGAAACCCTAGAATCCAAATTGTGATACCAAATGTTATGAAAATAGCGCACAATAAAATAAAAAAGAAAGATAAACGCCTTATAATTCGGCCTCTTCGAGGGGGCAACCTTCTTTACATTACATAAATAAATAATTCTTAGATAATAAAAATGAAAGAACTTCCTTTCTATATATGAGTCGAGTCACAATATAACCAAAGACGACCTAACAATAATAATATAAAGGCATAAAAATAACAATAATGCGCTTATGTGGAGCACAATAATAACAATATGGGGGCAATAGGGGCACAACAATCACAATAAGAGATACAATGACAATAGCAATGGGGGAATCACTAGTATTATAGAGACCTAACAATTACAACTTGAATGTTGAAACTGTGTAATGCATAGTTCACGAACACTAGATGAGGCTAAATTGCATGCTCAAGAGTCTTCCTGAATTTGGCTAAGTGTGGGATTGATGAAACTGATGTGAATAGTGATAAGACTTGACTGTGATCACACAATTAGAACATTTGATGACACAACATAGATCATCCAAAGCATATGTACAACCAACTTCCCTCAATGCAACAACTTTGTGACAACAGGGGTGACACCAAATACACATTTTGTGATGACCGTGAAGATACTTGTGCGGCAATGCTTAAAACTTTGGATATGAGTACCACAAATGTTTACATAGTAAGAACAACTTATTTACACAAAAATAACCCCTTGAAACCACCAAAACAAGCTTATATACATCGTGCAACACTTAACATGTGCAAAGACATCACTTTGAGTTTCTTGCAAATGGGAGGAAAACACTTCATGAAAACACATGCAATGATTCTCAATGTTTGCAACAACAGTATGCAAGTTCAAGGTAGGCTCCGAAATTTGGGTGTAACCCAAATTTTTGGAGGATGTTGTAACAACGACAATAAAACTCTCGGTGTAACCATAAGCATTGCATATGGAACCTTTAGAAAAGTTAGTGGAACAACAAACCCAAGTTGAAAACGGCTACCCTTGAACCCCAAATTTCAGTTCAAGAGGATTTTAAGGTTGGAGTCAAATGAATAGTTGTTATCATCATGACTAGGGTCTGACACTAGTTTGGGGGGTTCATTAGGCCTTCTAAATCAACTATTGAAACAGAGTTGAACAACAAGGTTATACACAGAAATATTCATATACACATGTATCATGCATAATAATGAGGCCATTATCTAAACATTTTGACTATAGTGTCACAAATGCACCCAATATATACACTCCTACAAATAAATCAAGGAAACATATCAAATCGATGGAATTTAGCGAGGGAACATATCTTGCATATTCATAAAAAAAACTAGTAAACAAGATAAAAACATCCATCTTTTGATAATGAAATTAGCCATCAACTAGTATCAAAAGAGAAATGTTCCACCCAACCATAGGCATAACACATAAATCATTTTGTTAGAGGCCACCCTCAAGTTGGGTTTGTTCTCTCCACCAAGGATGACCATACATATATGGATTAACTCGAAAAACTCCTAAGTCAATCACAATGTTTGCCTTGGACTCTTGACATTGGGTTATAGTTGGGGACATCACCCTCCTAGGAATCCATGGGTCAAAAATTGATTTATTTGAGGATCTTCATATCTAAGGTTTGTTCAATAAATATCAATGCTGATTTTCACAAAGGATTGGATTTTGCAAAACACTCGCTCGAGTGATCATAGGAAATGTGCTTGCATTAGCCTTTGCCAAACATAATTTCCATGAAATGGGTGAAACCTAACAAGAAACAATCACATATTTGGGGGAACCACTTATATGCACATACCAAAGTATCAACACAGTTCTAAATTACACATCTTGGAGGGGCACTATTTATATGCACAGAACAAAGGAGCAATGTTTCACTTGTTTATGATTATTAGTCACATACATCTTAACCTAAGATCTTGAAGATAAGAAGCTTTTGGAAATATAGAGTGTCATGTTTGACGAAGCAAGCACAATTATGAAAGAGTTGAGGTGCCCTGACAATGAGTGAGATTTAACCTAAAAGAATTCGATGAATCTAAAGGTGAATAATTTGAATCAGTGTAGAAGACACATATCACTAAGAAAATGTTTGAAAGATTCTAATGCAGAGCTTGGAAATGTTATTGATGTGGAAATTGATCTCTTAAACAAGCCATTTGCCAATATTAAAATTTGGGTCAAATTGAATTGAAGAAATATCACAAATAGATATTCCCCTACATCATGGTTTCATCAAATACTCTTTAAAGGACAATAGGGCTACAACAAATTTATTTACATTTACATTATGTTTTTCATCATATACTCTTCGAAGAAGCATCAAATTGCACATAATTTGTCTAAATTTAAAAATTACAAACTTCAGATATGTTAGTTTTATTTTCTATAAAATATATCAAAAGAGAAATTCCAAGCTTTGTAACTTTGGAAATCGACCTCTTAATTTTTGGGGGAATGTGGTAACCTAATAAACAAGAAGGCATTGGATCATGCACCAACATTCCAAAAACAGAGTTTTTTTCACATTGGATTCAAAGGCTTGAATTAGTTATAGGCCTTTCGATCTCTTCTTAGTCGCAGTGAAAGTGGCATTCTTCCACCAGTTGTAAAGGTACACTTCCCATCTAATGTGCTTAACTAGCATGTGAAAAAAGTAATTAAAGAACAATTTTTGTATGAAGAAAATGGAAAAATGAAGTCCCCCTAAGATTTTCTTATTCGACGTGAGTCTAGTGAGGAAGGTTCAGAAGGTAGCACAGAAATTCGTTTATCGCCTTAAAGTGTTTTCACTCCATGTCTCATACTAGGTTGAGCTGCGAGATGAAGATGAGAGCACAACAAACCAAGTCGAAGAACGATCCCAACTTCTTCAACAAAGTACTCGTTAAGAAGTCTAGGCTCCATTGCATGCAAAAGCTTCCCCTTGGAATGAAACTTCTAAACCTAATCCACTAAGACTAACTCTTCATGTGACCTCTTCAGCGCAATAGGATTTCTTCCACAAGCTACTTCAAGCAATAATGCCCCAAATCCAAACACATCAGTGCTTGTTGGGGCCTTACCTGTACATGTAAGCTCTGGTGCAAGGTAGCCAAGAGTTCCAACTACATGGGTGGTGTGATGATTTGACCTATGTTCATATAAGGGAGTAAGCCCAATGTCTCCCAACCTACCATTCAAATATACATCTAATAACACATTGCTTTCTTTGAACTCTTTATGTACTACTTTCTACTCCCATTCTTCACGAAGATAAAGCAAAGGTGAAACAAACCCCTTCAAAATTATGCAACTCTATGCCCAACTCAAAATATTCTTGGTATTCTCAAACAAGTGCTTGCCAAGGCTACCATTTGTCATATAATCATAAACAAGCAAAATCTCTACCTTACGCCTATACCAGCGTTGAAAACGGGTTAGGTTGCAATGTTGCAACTATAAAACACTCGTAATCTCTACAATAAATTCCCTCAACCCTTTACTTGGATTCCTGTGAAATCCATTTCACTGCAACTTTCAGCAGAGTGTTGGGAATCATGCCCTTGTAAACCCTCACAAAACTTCCAAACCCCAACAATCCTTTGCCCCTAGATCTAGCATTTGTTTGTCCCTAAATCCCTTTGTGGCCACTGTAAGTTCATTGTATGCAACTCTGAGGCCCATATTCAAGCTCCCATTCTTCAATCACCTCACTTTGTCAAATACCCCTAATAAGGTGAATCACTGCCATAATTGTGACAATTGTGATACTTACAATGGTTTTGAATACCCCAACTGTGAACATTCTAGCCTTCAGCGTAGAATGTGCAGATGCAATATGAAGAAGCTTTGATATTTCAAGGTCTTGTGCGGGCCCATTCATCTTGAAAATCCATCTTAGAATGCGATGAGCACTAGAAAGCAGCGATGCAGATGTTGAAAACCCCACATACATATTATCAAGGACATTTAAGGGCTTGACATGAACAAATATCAATCATCAATTAGGATTCAACATCCCCTTGGTGCAATACTTACATTAAGCCTATTCTTTGCACCATAAAAATCTATCCAACACTGGTTTCTTTTATAAGCTTTAAGATCAAATTCCTAACTAGTGCCATTAACAATCATGTACATTGTCTTTGCCACCATATGTGATATCATATTATTGATGTTTATGCCCACATGGTTATCATCAATATCATTAAACTCAAAATATTGAATTGCATCCAATTCCACTACAAATATATGATTATAATCCTTCCCATTGTTAGAATCATTAAACAAGACAAGGTAGGGTTGGATAATGCTCCCTACAATCCCTTAAATGGGGTCAACAAACACTCTATGTCGTGACCTCAAAGGAGGGGGTACTACGAGAAAATGGACACAATGGGGTCAACAAACATTCCATGCCATGCATGACCTCAAAGGAGGGGGTACTATGGGAGAATAGACACAACAAAGATTGTACTGAAAGAAAAAGTGGAATTCCTTAAAGAATTCTTAAAATGCAATGGAAATGGATAGAAGGCATGGACCAACATACATTATGTTGCATTCATGAGCTCTAAAACTCACACACGATTAATATTCGCCATTCTATCAATGTCAGATTAGTTTCTCTAAATCCATTGAAAATGAAATCATTAAACTAGTACAATGCAAGGACAAAATTCAAAAACAAACACACGAAAACAGCCAAGTTATTTGATGTAAGGACTTCATCGAGGTTATTTGATGTAAGGACTTTACTAAATGGATTCTTGGATAGAAGCAATCATTAGCATGCCCTGTGCATGTTGTGGGAGCGATGTAATCAACATTGCCACTCAATATAAAAAAATTGTGTTTAAATTTATGTTAAACAGAAGAACATAAGCCAGCCCCAAGGCTTATTGAAGATATGGCACGTGGGTTGCTTCAAAATAGGAACAATGTTTTAGTGACTTCCTTTGCCTCGCACTAGTGTAAATGTTGAGTTTTGAGAGTTTTCCAATACAATTTTTAATTTGAATGTCCTTAGAGTGGGTTTCAAATTCAAATTTGAGAATTCAAACGAGCAAGCTTTGGCCATAGCATGGTTATATGCCATATTAATATTTGCTCATCCATGGTGCCTCATCCGTATTGGGGATGTAGGAGTACGATCATTATGAATGGTTATGTATTGATTGATCCATCGTCTTGAGGATGGTAACTGAGAGGCTCACCTTGATAATTCATTAGCCATGACCCATTCACATTTTTAGCCCTATTCAATCCACTGCCATTACACTCTTGGACTTAACCCCTTCCAATTTCGGTGCTTTGACTCCCAATATCCCTCTTTCAAGCACCCCAAAGCCATAATTTCTTCAAATTATGCCTCAACATTGAGCCAAACACAACGGTAGATCTAGGTATAGTGGTAGAGGCCATCCTTGCATCTATGCCCAGACCATTGTAAAAATAATTGCAGCCAATTATTAGTCAGAAACACACTTAGAGCAAAGGACAAGATTGATATCACACAAAGGCAGATCTAAGATGAGGAAATAATAAAGAAAGTAATCATTAGCTTATAAATTAAAACTATCATTAAATACCTTTATTTATTTCAGTCGTAGATTATAATATTTAATACAGTAAATTGGATATATGGAAATTGTGATATATAGAATTTGCAATTCAGTCATAGATTATAATATTTAATATAGTAAATTGGATATATGGAAATTGTGATATATAGAATTTGCAATCCATATAAGAATGACTTAAATATTTTTTTAAATAAAATTTCTGATAACAATTGCAGTTCCTTTTACGAATTTGCAAATTTCCATCCTGATTGGAATATAAAAATCATATGACTCTATTTCAGGAATTGTTGTCTATAAAAATGATAGGACTCTATTTCAGGAATTGTTGTCTATTGAAAAAATAATTTTTAATATTATTTAGGCCTTATAAGTTTATAACTCGTTAGGTCTTGCAACTGTATTACAATGTATTGTTAACAAAATTACTGATTTTATTTAAGACAACACCGTAACAAGTATGACAAAAGAAAGTGCAAATTACATTTAAACAAATGACAGACGTTCCAACAATTTCCTCTTGCTCTTTCTGTTAAAATGTGTAATATAGCCTTTTAGATTATTTGGCTTTTAAGAATTGTTCTATCAATTTTCTCTTTTCTTCCTACGGATGTAATCTCCAAAGACAATTTGTAAAACATGTAAGCGAGGGTCACATGATAATCCTAAGATAATCACCCAATTTGCAAATCATCTAAGTCGGGTTTACCTAATAAATTATAATACTAAGATAACCGCCCAGGACCATGGATGTCTGGAGACCCACAAACTTTAGATATGGCAGGACTGTACTTTCCAGTGGCAAATAACAATAAATGAATGGAATGCACTTTTGGATCCTTCAGAGCATATTCATTTATTCAACCAAAATACTAGAGTGATGCTGAAATACTACGTTTCTCTACCCTACCATAGAAGACTACGTTTCTCTAAAATCCATCAGGATAGAAGGATGCCAGGCTGTTGTTGTCAACTTCTTTGACTAGACTATTGGCATCTTCCCTGTTGTCAGAAACATGGTCATGGCCCTGAAATAAGGATCGGAATGAAATTACCCCCTTTTAGAAATGAAAGACCCACTCCCCTAGTAGTAAATTGAAAAGGAAAAAGCCCTGAATCCAGACAAGCATTGCTTTTCAGGACCAAGCCTTCTCAAGAAGGTAGGTAAGGGATGTATGTATGAAGTAATTCTCTTTGATTTCAGATGCATAGGCAATAACACAAACAACAAAGCATACGCAGCAAGATGATGCAACATGCCAGAAATGCAGACAACTAATTGGGCAGATACCATGGTACCCCCAAGTTCCCTCTCTTCTGATACACATCTTATCTCTGTTGAAAACTGTGAAATTGTGATATCATAGTCCGGTTATTCATAGGAATCTTTTGTTTGCAGCAGAAGCTATTAATCCGCTCTGTTGGCACAAGGACCGTTTATTCATCCACCTCAATGGTTTTCCTTGATGCCATCTGTAATTCCCATCTGAGTAACCTCCACTCAGTTGCTGGTCTCTCAAAGCCCCACTCTCAAGCCATCTTTGAAATAACGAACACAATGGAAAAAGAAAGAGCAATTTGGGCAATTCGCTAGCCATACCATATGCCACCGAAGCCAATCCTGGGCTAGAAATCCAATTTCACAACAATAGGAACCTTATTTGTGGGCAATTTATATAAATATATTAGTCCATAGCTCGTTTGTCCCAACAGCAATCCAAATGATACTGACACGACCCATTACAACCATGAATGTGGAGTGCAGGTAGCAAATGTACATATACGCCAACATATTATTATTAGACGATCACTGCAATTGAACAAAGATTGCCACAAAGTGGAGCACTCCATAACCAAATTAAAGTGGGAGAATATATCGTTAATATTGATCTACCTCCTTTTGGTCTGCTGCTCAAAACTGTTATTTTAAATGAGAACTCTGCACTCGTTTCATAGTCAAATATTTCATGACAGATACAGTCCCACTGGAGAGAAAGAATTTTCCAGGTAATTGAGAGGCTGCACCTATAAACGGAGACAGAAAATATCTGGATAGGAAGACTACATCATTTTTTGGACTCACGACCCAAACATTGTCTTGTGGCTTGTGCTTGCTAGATACCAATATTTGGCTAATTAATTAGCGATATATTTTTGGCCAATCAACCAGACATGCACATTGACATGGTATTATTTTCAGTTTGTCTAATTAACTAACAAACAATATATTTTTGGCGAATTATAATATATATTTTTTTCTTATTTTAATTTTAATTTGTAAAATCATTGCTCAGACTTCATCACACGTAAAAAAGATACATGCCACATCAAATCATAGACATGAAAATGAAAAATGCCCACAGGCACCATAACTTTGACGAATAAAAACTGCTTCATTAATCTTCTAATTTGCATATCTTACCATGGAGAATTTCTGACAAAACCCTCATCAAATGCCACTACTCACAAAAACGCTTCTTCATCACTGGACAGGAAGATTTATGCCAGATGGCTTTATGAGAATTTGGCTTTACAATAAAGACTAGATTCCCTACTTTACAAGACTCTGCTTCTCTGAAATCCAAACTGGATTATGGGAGCATCAGCTTCATGTTGACATCCTGTGTCAGGGAACAGGATTGTGTATCTTCTCCTTTTGTGTAGGAGACATTGTCGTGTCCCTGAAACAAAGACTCCATTTGATACCATCAAAAAGAGCTCAATCAGAAAAAATGCGCCAAACAAGCTCCTCTTCTGATACAAAGCCTTCATCTCCGTAGCAAATTTTGAAATTATTGTCATGGCATTCTTAAGAATCTATGGTTTGCAGCAAGGGTTACACATCTGCCGTGTTGACAGAAAGCCTGTTTCTTCATCCCCATCAATGACGTTGCTTGATGCCATCTGCAATTTAATTTACCATAAGCATAGCCTCCAACCAGCTGATGGACTCTCAATTCCTCAAACTCCCACTGTGTCTTCAGAACAGCGAACAGAATAAAAAAGAGCGCGGACAATTTGGGCAACTAGCAAGCCATACCACAAACCCCAAAGCCAATCGTGTACCAGAATGCCAGAGCCACGGCTACATGAGTATTAAGAAAGTAAAAGGAGCCCAGTTTGATCCGGACCCCGATAACAGGAATTGCGCTGCCTCTCAACACACCAAATCATGTTGTTCGAGGGCAGTTCCCCAGCTCAGAGGCCCATGATGGGCATAATTGTCACTGCTAGGCTAGGACACTCTCATCCTCTATCCGTCAACAGAGCTGTCCGAAGTTTTTGGCGTAAACGATGGCAAAACGAAGATTTCTAATAATGTCGTTTAAGGGCTTTTGATATTCTGAGAGTTCAAGCCAGCATGCTATGTAAATACGTAGTGCCTGGTTTTTACTGGGGATACAAGAGTATGTTCATTATGGATGGATACGTATAAATGGATCCGCTATCTTCCGGATAACACATACAAGCTCGCCTTAAAAGCGAATCTGTAGGGTGAATAGGCATTGCCATGATTAAGGTGGATGCAAAGAAAACCCCGCACAGACAGGAAAACCTAATATTTTTTGCAACTAAAAATCTCAAATTCTGCAATAGAATCTCATTCTCAGCACACAAAAAAAGCCAACATCTTTTGTTTCACTTAGACTTCTGTTATCATAGCAGAGGGATCCTCAATCCTCTCTTCTGTACCCTTGAGCATCCTAAAGCTCCATCTATTTTTCGTTCTCAACCAAACATAGCACAGAGGGTTTTTGGTGATTATAAAATGAAAACATTACAAAGAGCAAGGGAATGATGGAGTCCCCTGAGCCTCTGACCCATAAGCTAATAACAGTGCAGCATAATATTTTTTGCAACTAAAAATCTCAAATTCTGCAATAAAATCTCATTCCCAGCACACAAAAAACCCCAACACCTTTAGTTTCACTTAGCCCTCTGTTATCAGAGCAGAGGGATCCTCAATCCTCTCTTCTGGGCCTTAAGCATCCTAAAGCTCCATTAGTTTTTCGTTCTCAACCAAACATAGCGCAGAGGGTTTTTGGTGATCATAAAATGAAAACATTTCAAAGAGCAAGGGAATGATGGAGTCCCCTGAGCCTGTGGCCCATAATCTAATAACAGTGCAGCATAGTGAAGAACAGAAGCAAAATGTTACAAAGGGTGCAGAAAGTTTAGAAGAAAAAAAATGGCTTAAACAAATTGTCAAAGAAACAGCATGCACTTACAAAGTGAAGAACTGAACTGCGAAACAAATTGTTGCAAAAACTCCGAACACTTCCCAGGTGAAATGCATCTGCGCATCGCAAATTGAATAAAAAGCATGTGAAAATAACAATCTAAACATTTTCAGGGCCGCTTCTAACATGCTTCTAATTCAATTTGCGATCACATCGCAAATTGAATAAAAAGCATGTGAAAATAACAATCTAAACATTTTCAGGCCCGCTTCTAACATGCTTCTAATTCAATTTGCGATCACAGATGCATTTCCACTGCATATTCCGCAGGGTTACAATGTTCATCACCAACATTGCTTTCTTCGCCCCCACAATTGCATCCACAGCTCAGTTAATTGAGTTCTCCACACCAAGACTAAGACTAAAAAGCCTCAGTCAGTGAGCAAGTAATGAACCGTGATTGGTTGAACTGAATAGGTAATTAATGAGATTGGAAATAAGATCGGAGTGATTTGCTACATTAAATATGGTAATTAATAAGACTGGAAAGAAGATCGAACGGAGTGATTTGCTGCATTGAATATAAAAGATGGAGGGGAAGATTGCGTTTTATATAGTGACTTCACTTAAATCAACGCTGCAGGTTTAAGAATCTCGGTAGGAGCGAGCATGCGTGGCAGCATATATAAATTTAAATAATAGTAACTTTTATCATTATATAGGCCTCCGTGCATGGTCTATTAATGAACGTTTATGGGTACTTTTATTAGCATTATGTCGACCAAACGGTCTTATCGAACTCAGGGACTCTCTGGTTTTTTCGAACGTAATGTCACATCCTCTGTCAAGAGATTTCTGGTCGTTCAAAATATGATTGAATGTTTAAAATTTGAATTTAATAAAAAATATTTAGGTT
>APFE031508608.1:0-29451 GCA_000404065.3 Pinus taeda | reverse complement strand
AAAAAAAAAAAACAAAACAAAACAAAACAAAACAAAACAAAAAAAAACAAAAAAAACAAAAACAAAAAAAACAAAAAAAACAAAAACAAAAAAACTATTTTTTGAACTCATATTTTCAACTTATCTCTCTATGGGTTTACTCAAATTTCGAGCTGCAACATTCATTGGATGCAAAATTTGGTTCCTCATCCAAGGAGTATCCATGTTTCATACTTCCGATGGACCCTAGTACACAAAAAATGAGAAATACATGAAAAACGTGATTGCAATCATCTTTTTTTTATTATATATTTCTCATTTTTCATGTAGCAAGGTCCATCGAAAGTATGTAACATGAGTACTCCTTGGATGAGGAATTAAATTTTGCATCCAATGAGTAATCCTGCTCGTAATTTGAGTAAAACCTTAGGGAGATAAATTGAAAATACGTGTTGAAAAAGTAGTTTTATTATTTTATTATTTTTTAATCTTTTTATTTTTTACCCCAAAAATGGTGAATCATCCCCCATGGTTGACATCATCATCTTGAATCCTATTGGTTTTTTTAAAGTTTATTTTGGTTATACATTTTTCTTAGGAGGCCCATTTTAGACCTCAAAATTCCCCTAATGGCTATGAGGATAAATACATAGAGTGAACCATGCTACGACAGGGAAGGAACCAAGACGTGTCAGAGTTTACCAATGTTTTCCATATCCTTTCGCACGAAGTTGGGTATCAAGGATTTTAAGCGACATTTGGTACTCAAGTACTGCAGTTGCCTACACATGTACATCTAGGATGAGATGGAGTTACTAGACATATCGTCGCTCAAAATGACGTACCAATACGCTGTCAAGATTGAGCAGAAGTTTTTACAGAAGAAGCGAGAATTTGGATCTGCGAATCCAAAGCAAGGGAAAGGCACCCCCAAACCATAGAGCAAAGGACAAAGCCAAGGCAGGGAAACCCAAGACAGCCTGCTAAAGTCGAGAAAAAAACAACACCCCGAAGACAAAGAAGGACAGGGGAAAATGGTGTGAGTTCCATAAGAGCCCCACTCACAACACGAGTGAGTGTCGAGCCAAGAAGTTGCTGGTGGCTGAGCTAAAGGCTTTTGAATCGGACGCATATCAACTCTGAGTCAGAACCCGACAAGGGGAATGACAAAGGGAAGCCAATCATTGATGCAAAGCCTAGTGCCACCATGGCCACCACCAAGATCAAGAAGAATGAGCCTGAAGATCCAGAGGAGGTGGAACACCTCTTCAACTCAAAAATGTGGGTGAAGGGCTCTACACAACAGTTCATTGTCAATGACGGGAGCCAAAAGAACCTCATTTCAGCAGAGGTCATGAAGCGGTTGGGTCTACCGACTATAACACATCCGCAGTCATACACCATCAAGTGGCTTTACCAAGGACAAGATCTTTGTGTCAGGTAGCAATGTCACCTTTCCTACAGCATCAAGCCCTTCAAAGATGAGGTACTGTGTGATGTTTCCCCTCTTGAAGTTTGTGATGTATTATTAGGAAAACCATACTTGTGGAAGCGACATATTGTATATGATTCTAGACCTCACTCTTTGATTATTAGTTTGGGCAATAAGTTGTACAGGATACCGGAGGTAGCCCCACCTACTGCGATCTCTTTGATCACTGCAAAGAAATTAAATAATATCATTTCATAGACCAGGAAATTTGTTTTCCTTATGATTCTCCCTCAGGGCAAGAAGAAGGTTATGGCCACGAATTCCAGACAGGACTCCTTCGCACAACAGTAGCAGATGGACAAGATCATGGAGGAGTACAAGGAAATTTTCTACTCACCTACTGGGGTGCCTCTGCATTGTTAGGTCAAGCACTCCATCGATCTGACCCCGGGCGCCCCGCTACCCAATGGACCAATCTATCAACTATTTGTTCTGGAGAACGATGAGATCAAGAGGTAGATTCAAGAGTTGTTGCAAAAAGGGAACATCAAGCCAAGCTCATCATCCTGTGGGAGCCTGATTGTATTGGTATAGAAGAAGGATGGGACCTAGAGACTCCGTATTGACTATTGTGTGCTGAACAAGTTCACTATACGTAATAGGTACCCAATCCCGTGGATTAATGACCTTCTAGACCAGCTCAAGGGGGGGAAATATTTCAAGAAGATTGATTTGAAGTCTGGATATCACCAGGTGCCTATCGAACCCTCTGATGTGTGAAAGACTACCTTCAAATCCAGGGAGAGCCTTTTTGAATGGTTGATGAATGCTCCTACGACCTTCATGAGATTGATGGACGACATCTTATGACCCTTCACCAATGCATTCGTGGTGGTGTATTTATATGACATCTTGATCTTCAACCAGAGTTGGGAAGAGAACCTCCACCATATTCGACAGGTCCTCCAAACCCTGCAACAACACAAGTTGTGTGCCAATTTGGATAAATTCACTTTTGACATGACCCAGGTTCAATATCTGGGGTACATCATTGATGAGAAGGGTGTGCATGTGGACCCAACCAAGATACAAGTCATTCAGGATTGGCCAGCCCCAACCACTTTAACAGAGCTCTGCAGCTTTCTCAGTCTTGCCAATTTCTACCGCGGGTTCATGTTGGGGTTCTCTCATATCACTTAGCCTTTAAGTCAAGTCATCAAGGATGGAGAAAAATAAGATTTCTTTTGTTCTTAAACCCAATAGAAGGCATTTTTCGAGTTAAAGAACCGCCTCTTCTCTGCACCGATGCTCACATTACCAGATCTGCAACAACCATTTGAGATTGAGATAGATGCCTTCGACTATGCTATGGTATAGTTCTTACTCAACAAGGTCATTCAGTGGCTTACCACAGTGAGACACTTTCATGCACAGTCTGAAAGTATCCCACCTATGACAAAGAAATGCATTCCATTGTGCAGGCCTACCATCAATGGAAGAATTACATTCTGGGAAGGAAATGGTCATCCACACAGACCACCGATCCCTACAGTTCATATAGACACAAGGGAAGTTGCAGAACGATCACCATCAGAAATGGTGCACAAACCTGCAACAGTTCCATTTGAACATTACATACAAGAAGGGAAACACCAATAATGTTGCAGATTGCCTTAACTGACCACCATTCATGGCGCTAATCACTATGCTTGACTCTTGTGGGCACGAGACTTTGGGGTGGCTGCATCCTTACAAGAGCAATCCAGAATCTGGTAGTACATACCAGACACCCCTGGAAGGTAAGAAAGTTCCAAATTTTCACCTCTAGGATGCATTGTTATGACACTTGTGAAATATATGTGTTCCTTCAAGCGAGTTGGCCAAGATGATTTGGGAGGTGCACTACAATCGGGTCACTGGAAATTTCAGAGTAGAGAAAATAGTGGCAATATTGTAGAAGTATTTTTATTGGTTGAACCTTCGTCAGGATGTCGGGAAGTGCATTTGATCTTGCACTGCTTGCCCCATTCCCAAACTAACCATCAAGAAGAAAGGCCTATGTACTCCTCTTCCTACTCATAGTCGACCTTGGGAATCCATCTCCCTAGATTACATGTTGGGCCTTCCTTCTACTAAGCAAGGCAACAATTGTGTTTTCGTGGTCGTTAGCAGATTCTCTAAGATGGCCATTATGGCAGCCCGCAAGAAGAGTATCACAGCAAAGGCCACTGTTAAGCTCTTCTTTGAGTAAGTGTGGGTACACTTTGGGATCTCATTGTCCATTGTCTCAGATTGGGATAGGAGATTCCTAAGTGCATTTTGTTCAAGTCTCTAGTTGATGCTAAATACCAAACTTACTAAGTCCACGACTCTCCACCACCAAACTAATTTCCAAACAGAAGTCATCAATAGGATGATCGTGCACATTTTGCACGTGTACAACTCGAAGCATTCACGCACATGTGATGAAAGCCTCCCCTATGTCTAGCACAACTACAATAGAGATATCCATAGCTCAACAGGCCACAACCTGTTTTAGGTAGGGCTGGGATTTTAGTTATTATGTCCCATTGATGTGGCCATACCATTTGCAACCACTCACGCATATTCGATTCAAGTCTAGTCTGAAGCTGACAAGGCTAATAACTTCATTGAGTGCATTCAACACATCCATTAGCAAGTCCATAATATATTGGATAGAGCCAATGCTAAGTACAAGCAGTGTCGTGATCAACATCGAGTTTTGCATAAGTTTTAGGTGGGCGACAAAGTTTGGCTAGATTTACAGAAGGAGTGCCTCGTTGGACCCCACTGCAAGCTTCGCCCACTCTGATATGGACCATAAAACATCACCAAAGTTATCAAGGACAATTCCTTCGATCTCAACATTCCACCCTTCCTTGGTCTGCACCCAGTGTTCAATGTAGACTGCCTTCGACCATACTTTCCACCATTACTAGACACATCCAACATTGCAGTACAACTCACACCAACTAAGTTAAACCCATACTACCTGTAACATGCCACAACTAATCAGATCATGGACACACAAATCAAGAACACTTGCCAACAGAGGATCCAGCTATATCGAGTTGTCAAAGCAGGCCAACTCCTTCACCAGTGTAAGTGGTTCACCATGGACCAGACTAAACAGAAATTTCCTCAACTCATGGAGACTCTACACGCAATGGGGACCATTGCTTCCTAAGGAGGGAGGAATGATCCAGGAGGATATTGATCGCCACCCACCTATTCCACCTATATCTTCAGTTGATTTCATTTGTTTCCTTGTTTATTGTAGTATTTACAATTTTTAGTAGTTTTTCAGGTCCTGGTTTTTCAGGTCCTGGACTTCTATAGTAGTTTTTTGGGTTCTGAATTTCTATAGGATTTTTGACCCCCTAAACAGCTTTTTTTTAAGGTTTGCAGAAGGCAAATCTTGTAATACTCAAAGATATATTTCCAATAGATATTTTACATTCCAAACAAAGATAATATGACCAAGTTATGACCCCAGGAAGTTGGCTGCCCAACTAACCCCAACGGGCCGCACAAACCCTTAGTGTTCCATCTCCTAGGGTTAGGGTTTTAGTTATTTAGGGTTTTCCCTTATTGTTTAATAATAAATAGGCCCTTGAGCCTCAATGTAACATAGTTCAGAGGCATGTAACCGCCACATCTCTTCTCAGAGACAAGCTATCGTCGCCCGAGCTAGTTTTATTTCCATTTTGTTTGTAAGCATATTTTAGTATTTGGTATTAATGAATATACGTGTTATTTCCATTGCATCTCTGTATCTATGGTTATATCTATAATTTGTTGTGTTCGTGCTTAAGTTCGAATCAAAGGAACTAATAAACCCTAAGATAAATATTTTAAACCCTAAAATAAACATGGTTAACCATGGCTCATTTTCATATTGAGACAAACTTCGTCACAATGTGACGTTGGACCAATGTTGATTTTCACATTGATATAATCTTGGCCAAAATGTGACCTTGGACCATGGTTGGCCATCACTGACCATGGTTGACCATGACTAAACATGGTTGACAATGATTGAGGATGGTGGAGAATGGTTGAACATGGTTGATTTTCATATTGAGACAATATTTATGATAATGTGACGTTGGACTATGGTTGACCATGATTATAAACCCAATGGATGTATATTAAACCCAAGGATTAATATTATAAAACCTATGAATAAAATTATACCCTAGGAATATGAACCCTAGGATTGATATTCTAAGCATAAGGGAATAATAAACCCAAGGGCTTAATATTAAAACCCCAAGATATTATAAACCAAGAAAATAATGTTAAACCCAAGGGATTAATATTATAAACCCAAGGTATATAAACCCTAAGATAAATATTATAAACCCTAAAATAAACATGGTTGACCATGGTTGATTTGCAGATTGAGACAACCATTGTCACAATGTGACGTCATACCATGGCTGACCATGGTTGATTTTCATATTGAGACAATATTTGTCACAATGAGACACTGGACCATGATTGACCATGCTTATAAACCTAAGGGATATTAAATCCTAGTATTAATATTATAAACTCTATAAATAATATTATACCCAAGGAATATGAACCTTATATTAATAAACTCTAAGGATTGATATTATAAACCCAAATGAATAATAAACCCAATAGGTTAATCCTAAAACCTGAAGGGGTTGATATTATAAACCCAAGGTGTTAATCTTAAAAACCCCAAGGGATTATAAACCTAAGGGAATAATATTATAAACCCAAGGGGTTAATCTTAAAAACCCAAGGGATTAGTATTATAAACCGAAGGTATATAAATCCAAAGATAAATGCTATAAACCCAAAAATAAACATGGTTTTCCATGGTTTACCATGATTGATTTTCATATTGAGACAATCTTTCTCACAATGTGATGTTGGACCATGGTCGATTTTCATATTGAGACGATCTTTGTCAGAATGTGACATTCAACCATGGTTGACAATGATTCACCATGGTTTACAACATTTGACAATGCTTGACCATGGATTATTTTCATATTGAGACAATCTTTGTCACAATGTGACATTGGACCATGGTTGAACATGATTTATTTTTATATCAAGACAATCTTTGTCACAATGCAACATCACAGCATGGTTGATTTTCATATTGAGAAAATATTTGTCATAATGTGACGTTGGACTATGGTTGACAATGATTATAAACCCAATGGATTTATATTGAACCCAAGGATAAATATTATAAAATCCATGCATAATATCATACCCTAGGAATATGAACACTTAGATTAATAAACCCAAGGGATTGATATTGTAAAGCCAAGGGACTAATACTAAGAACCCAAGAGAATAATATTAAACCCAAGAGATTAATATTATAAACCAAATGTATATAAGTCCTAAGAAAAATATTATAAACCTTAAAATAAACATGGTTGATCATGGTTTACCATTGTTGATTTTCATATTGAGACAATTTTTTTCATAATGTGAAGACCATGGTTGGCCACCATTATAAACCCAAGGGATTTATATTAAATCCAAAGATTAATATTATAAACCCTAAGAATAATATTATACCCTAGGAACATGAACCCCTAGATTAATAAACCCAAGGGATTGATATTATAATCCCAAGAAAATAATAAAGCCGGGGGGTTAATACTAAAACCCCAAGGGATTATAAACCCAATGGAATAATATTAAACCCATGGCATTAATATTATAAAAATAAGGTATATAAACCCTAAGATAAATATTTTAAACCCTAAATAAACATGTTTTACCATGGTTTATTTTCATATTTGGTCAATCTTTGCCACAATGTGACATTGAACAACGTTTGACCATGGTTGAGTTTCATACTAAGGCAATCTTTGTCACAATGTGACATTGGACCATGGTTGATGACGGTTGACAATAGTTTACCATTATTGATAACGGTTTACCATTGTTAACCATGGTTGACGACGGATGACAATGATTTACCATGGCTTATTTTTATATTGAGAAAATGTTTGTCATAATGAGACTTTGGACTATTGTTGACCATGATTATAAACCCAACAAATTTATATTAAACCCAAGGATTAATATTATAAACCCTATGAATAGTATTATACCCTAGGAATATGAACCCTTAGATTAATAAACCTAAGGGGTTGATACTAAAACCCCAAGGGATTATAAACCCAAGGGAATAATATTAAACCAGGGAATTAATATTATAAACCCTAAAATAAATGTGGTTTACCATGGTTGATTTTCATATTGAGACAATTTTTGTCATAGTGCGACGTTAGACCATGGTTGATTTTCATATTGTGATAATTTTTGTCACAATATGACATTGGACAATGGTTAGCCGTGATTGACCATGGTTGACCATGGTTGATTTTCATATAGAGAAAATGTTTGTCACAATACAACATTGGACCATAGTTGAATATCACTAATTTTCATATTAAGACAATCTTTGTCCGAATATGATGTTGGACCATGGTTGATTTTCATATTGAGAAAATATTTGTCACAATGTGACTTTGGACCATGGTTGGCCATGATTATAAACCCAAAGGATTCATATTGAGCCCAAGGATTAATATTATAAACCCTATGAATAATATTATACCCTAGGAATATGGACCTTTAGATTAATAAACCCAGGGGATTAATATTATAAACCCATGAGAATAATACTAAACCCAAGGTATTAATATTATGAACCTTAAAATAAACATGGTTGGTTTTCATATTCAGACAATTTTTGTCACAATGTGACGTTGGTCAATGTTTGACCATGGTTGATTTTCATACTAAGACAATCTTTGTCACAATGACACATTGGACCATGGTTGAACGTGATTAACCATGGTTTACGAAGGTTAACAATGGTTTAACATTGTTAACCATGGTTGACGATGGATGACAATGATTTACCATGGCTTATTTTCATATTGAGAAAATATTTGTCATAATGTGACGTTGGACTATGGTTGACCATGATCATAAATCCAATAGATTTATATTAAACCCAAGGATTAATATTATAAACCCTGTGAATAATATTATTTAGGAGGAATATGAACACTTAGATTAATAAACTCAAGGGATTGACAATATGAACCCAAGGATTTAATACTAAAGCCCCAGGGGATTATAAACACAAGGGAATAATATTAAACCCAAGGGATTAATATTATAAACCCTAAGATAAATATTATAAACCCTAAAGTAAACATGGTTGACCATGGTTCATTTTCATATTGAGACAATATTTGTCATAATGCGACGTTAGACCATGGTTGACCATAGTTGATTTTCATATTAAGATAATTTTTCTCACAATGTGACATTGGACCATGGTTAACCATGATTGACTATGGTTGATGATGGTTGACCATCATTGATTTTCATATAGAGACTATCTTTGTCACAATGCATCATTGGACCATGGTTGACCATGATTGATTTTCATATCGAAACAATCTTTGACACAATGCGAAATTAGACCATGGCTGATTTTCATATTGAGAAAATCATTGTCACAATGTGACATTGGACCATGGTTGACCATGATTATAAACCCAAAGGATTTAAATTGAACCTGAGGATTAATATTATAAACCATATGAATAATATTATACCCTAGGAATATGAACCCTTAGATTAATAAACCTGATGGATTGATATTATAAACCCAAGGGAATAATACTAAAACCCTAAGGGAATAATGTTAAACCCAAGGGATTAATATTATAAACCCAAGGTATATAAACTCTAAGATAAATATTATAAACCCTAAAATAAACATGGTTGACTATGGTTGAGCATGATTGACAATGAATGACCATGGATGATTTTCATATTGATACAATCCTTGTCATAATGTGACGTTGGACAATGGTTGACCATGATTATAAACCCAAGGGATTTATATTAAACCCAAGGATTAATATTATAAGCCCTATGAATAATATTATACCCTAGTAATACGAACCCTTAGATTGATAAACCCAAGGGAATAATAAACCCAAGGGACTATAAACCCAAGGGAATAATAAACACAAGGGATTATAAACCCGAGGGAGTCATATTAAACCCAAAAGAGTAATATTATAAACCCATGGTATATAAATGCTAAGATAAATATTATAAACCCTAAAATAAACATGGTTGCCCATGGTTTACCATGGTTGATTTTCATATTGAGATAATCTTTGTCGCAATGCGACATTAGACCATAATTAACCATGGTTGACCATGTTTGATTTTCATATCTATACAATCTTTGTCCTAATGCAATGTTGGACCATGGTTGATTTTTATATAGAGAAAATGTTTGTCACAATGCGATGTTGGACCATGGTTGACCATGATTATAAACCCAATGGATTTATATTGAACCCAAGGATTAATATTATAAATCCTATGAATAATATTATACCCAAGGAATATAAACCCTTAGATTATTAAACCCAAGGGATTCATATTATAAACCCAAAGGCAAAATAAACCCAAGGGATTAATACTAAAAACCCAAGGGATTAATATTATAAACCTGAGGTATATAAACCCTAAGATAAATATTATAAACCCTAAAATAAACGTGGTTGACAATGGTTGGTCATTGTTTATTTTCATATTGAGACAATCTTTGTCACAATGCGACGTTGGACCATGGTTGAACATGGTTGATTTGAATTTCATATTGCGACAATCTCTATCACAATGTGACGTTGGACCATGATTATAAACCCTATGGATTTATATTAAACCTAACAATTAATATAATAAATCCTATGAATAATATTATATCCTAGGAATATGAACCCTTAGATTAATAAACCCAAGGGATTGATATTATAAACCCAGGGAAATAATAAACACAAATGGTTAATACTAAAAATACAAGGGAATAATATTAAACCCAAGGGATTAATATTATAAAGCCAAGGTATATAAATGCTAAGATAAATATTGTAAACCCTAAAATAAACATGGTTGACCATGGTTTACCATGGTTGATTTTCATATTGAAGCAATCTTTGTCACAATGCGATGTTGAACCATGGTTGACTAAAACCCCAAGGGTTTATAAAGGCAAGGGAATAATATTACACCCAATGGATTAATATTATAAACCCAAGGTATATAAACCCTAAGATAAATATTGTAAACCTTAGAATAAACATGGTTGACCATGGTTTACCATGGTTGGTTTTCATATTAAGGCAATCTTGGTTATAATGTGACGTTCAACCATGGTTGACCATGGTTGATTTTCATATTGAAACAATCTTTGTCACAATGTAACATTGGACCATGGTTGACGACAATTGACAATGGTTGGCCATGGTTGATTTTCATATTGAGACCATCTTTGTCACAATGTGACATTGGACCATGATCGACCATGAGTGACCATGGTTGACAATGGTTGACCATAGTTGATTTTCATATTGAGACAATCTTTGTCACAATTTATTGTTGGAACATGGTTGACCAGGATTATAAACTCAAGGGATTTATATTAAACCCAAAGATTAATATTATAAACCATATGAATAATATTATACCCTAAGAATATGAACCCTTAGATTACTAAACCCAAAGGATTTATATTATAAACCTAAGGGATTAATACTAAAAACCTAAGGGATTATAAACCCAAGGTATATAAACACTAAGTTTAATATTATAAGCCCTAAAATAAACATAGTTGACCATGGTTTACGATGGTTGATTTCCATATTGAGATAATCTTTGTCACAATGCGACGTTGGACCATACTTGGCTATGGTTGACTAAAATCCCAAGGGATTATAAACCCAAGGTACATAAACTCAAGGTACATAAACCATAAGATAATTATTAGAAACCCTAAAATGAACATGGTTAACCATGTTTGATTTTCATATTGAGACAATCTTTGTCACAATGTGACGAACCATGGTTGATTTTCACATTGTGACATTAGACCATGTTGACCATGATTGACCATGGTTGATAATGATTGACAATGGTTGACCATGGTCGATTTTCATATTGAGACAATCTTTGTCACAATGTGACATTGGACCATGGTTGACAATGGTTGACCATGATTGATTTTCATATCGAGACAATCTTTGTCAAAATGCAATGTTGGACCATGCCTCATTTCCATATTGAGAAAATCTTTGTCATAGTGTGGTATTGGACCACGGTTAACCATGATTATAAACATAACAGATTTATATTGGACCTAAGGATTAATATTATAAACCCTATGAATAATATCATACCCTAGGAATATGAACCCTTATATTAATAAACACAAGGGATTGATATTATAAACCCAATGGAATAATAAACCCAAGGAATTCACACTAAAAAACGAGGGGAATAATATCAAACCCAAGGGATAACATTATAAACACAAGGTATAAAAACCCTAAGATAAATATTATATAAACCATAAAATAAACATGGTTGACCATGATTTACCATTATTGGTTTTCAGATTGAGACAATCTTTGTCACAATTCGACATTAGGCCATGGTTGATTTTCATACTGAGAAAATATTTGTCACAATGTGACATTAGACCGTGGTTGACCTGAGTAATCATGGTTGACAATGGTTGACCATGAGTGATCATGGTTGACAATGGTTGATTATGATTGATCTTTATAGTGAGACAATCTTTGTCACAATGTGATGTTGTACCATGGTTGACCATGATTATAAACCCAATGAATAATATTGTAAACCCTATGAATAATATTATACCCTAGGAATATGAACCCTTAGATTAATAAACCACGAGGGATTGATATTATAAACCCAAGGGATTAAGACTAAAACTCTAAGGGCTTATAAACCCAAGGGAATAATATTAAACCCAAGGGATTAGTATTAAACCCAAGGGATTCTTAATCTTTAGAATCTTGTTTCTATAATCAAAGAGGAGGGAAAAAAGTGCTCCAAGATTGCTATAGTGGGGTTGAATTAATAACTCAAGAAGATTGGAAGTGTGACAAATGTTAGGGAATTGAGAGTGGATATGAGTAAGGGTTGGGCAATCTAAAAACAATTTTAAAAGGAATTATTATTCTTATTTTTGTGTAAAGACTATTCTATTAAAATAAAAAGGGGGAAAATATTTACAAAGAGGTTTGAACCTCTGAGGGGGCTATAGCCTGCCCTCTATCCAGCTGTCTGTTACAGGAACCTCTTGCCATCCATTTACAAAAAAGAGACTCATGGAGGTGAGAATTACAAAATGCTTAATAGCCAGAATTATGTCCTGGGAACTGTGAAATTTCATATTGTTTAAATAAGAAGCCCTGCATATTGAGAATTTCATACAAAAAACCAAAAAATATGAAACTTGCTGTATCATCACTGAAGCCATGAGCAATTAGTCCTGCGAAGGATCGCTCGAAGCGTCGTCATTTGCCTTGTTGGAGGAATTCACCCAAGTTATCATCACATTATCTGCAACTTCCATCGAATTTCCTTCTGGAGGGAGAACCAGGTTCAAAACATTGCCAGAAAGGCGAGCAGGTTCACAATCAATGATTGGTTCATGAGTCGAGGCTGGTTGAGGATGAAGGTCTTCCTGTTGGCCCTCCTCGTTCAGACCAGTTGAGTCATTGAGGACGACACCCGCTAAGCTACCTTCAAAATCGCTGGAATTATGGGAATGAGATTGATCCCTGGAGGTTTCCTCTGAGCTAGTAAACTCAGCTTCCTCCTCCGAGAAAATGATAGTAGCAGTAGCTGAGATGAGCAGCTTATTGAGCCTGCTTCTGAATTTAAACCGGGCTGAATGAAATGAGCTATTCAGGGTAGGACCAGAACTGTCAGAGGGTGGAGAGGAAGGAGAGACCGAGGTTAATGGAGTTATACGCTGAGGGACAGGGTCACCCCGACCCCGAGAGCCTCCACGAGACCCTGAATTGCTGCCACGTTTGGGAGTGCCGCGACGACGGACCATGACTGAATGACTATGCCAATTGGAGGAAACGAGAGACAAACAATTGTGGTGAAGCGGCCAGACACAGAGAAAAGGGACCCGGTTTGAGGACCAGACTCCTGAGCAGAGGACCCGAATAGAGAGTGCGCGGTCTCTGGAATGAACCAACAGACAAACCCAAGCAGAGACAGAAAAAGCTCGAAGCACTGACCAAATTTGCTTATAAGAGACCCAAACAAAGCATCTAACAGAGTCAAACGAAACAAAATACTTATAACTGACACAAATCGAGAAGATTAACTCAATAAACCATACAACTGCGAAGAATTCCAAATACCTGAACCGGTTCAGCTGATACCAGTTAAGGATCCATGGGGCATCCAAATTCGTTGAGTGGCGCAGGGGAGCTGAGGATCTGACCACTAGATGCAAAACACAGTAGAAAATCCTGAAGACCTCATCTCATTTAAGCAGTGGTGAGTGCATTCCGGACTGTAATAACTCGCCTTCATCCCTCGGGTACCTGGAGCCATTACTAACCGGACTGTAATAACTCACCTGGAGTAAAATCTATGCCTCGAACCGCCCGAACCAGCAAGTGAGAATGCCAGCTGCCTAATCTGCATGCAAGGAATTTAACACCTCATTAAATCACCCGCATCCGGGTAATTTTAAAAGGAATTATTATTATTATTATTATTATTAATTATCAATTAATTCATTATCAATTACTAATTAATTGATTATTAAAGAAAAATGTTGTTAATAATTTATAAATATTATTAATATGATTCAATTATTAATAATTAACAATAATAATAATAATTATTATTATTATTAATTGTTAACTAGGTATTAATTAATTTATTATGAATGTTGGTTGTAACATCAAGGACGAAGTGTACCTTGTCCAAATTAGACCTTTAATTAGTATTCTGACTTTAAAAATCCATGTCCCTTGGACGTCTTAACGTCAAATTCAATTTAATATACTAATTGCATTCATATTTGGAATCTTTTTATAACTTGATTTTGACATTATAATTGTATCTGTGTGGTGAAATGGTCCATACAGATTTGCATGACACAACTTCCAAGCAACACACCACTATGGTCATTCTTCAACAACAAAATCACATGCCATAAAGGGTCCTTCAGGTAAAGTAGTAACCAATGGAACCCACTAAATTCGTTATCATTTCTCCATGACGATGAGGGAAAATTAATCTTTAGAGAAGCAAAGGCTCCATGCATTAACCAAATTCTATGAAAAATCTGGCATAAATGCCTACAACTAAAAGAAAATCCAAGAAACCCTGCAACTCCAATGAATCACCCCACACTATAACTCCAAATTAATATTATAAACACTGGCACAAACCTAAACCACATAATAAATGTCTTATAATCGTATTCATCCTAATATTAATCATGGTATTTCTCTATATGGCTCACATGGTTAAGTTTGTTGGCAAACCTTGCATACACCCAGTAAGATGACAGATCTTGCCATTCTTCTGAACCTTTCTCTACATGAAAATTCTAGTTAGGAAAATAATATAGCCAATAATTTACAAGATGACATATAAATTTTGGTCAAAACATAACACTCAATTTCTTTCTAATCAAGACAAATTGATTAGGAGACTTATAATTGTTAGGTAAACTTGACTCGGAATAGAGTCAAAGTTGACCAGGTTAAACAGTGATGGTTTTGGGGCACATGGTATTGTGCACCGATAGTATTATGCCCGTGGTATTATATGTAATAGAGCTTATAAAAGGTTGGAAGGACTTCATTGTAATGTAAGCGTGGAGGTGAGTAGTGAAGGCTCACTTGGTCGGATTGGCCAGGGTTTTGGCCAATGCTAATGAGATCTTATTAGGTTGGGTTTTTCCTCGGATAAACTTAAGTATTTATATGTTTATGGTTGTTGCTGGTTATTTCTTATATATATTCCTCTCGGTAATTATTAATGTTATGCAGTAAATTCTTAACAATAGGTATCAGAGCCAAAGGTTGTGTATAGGCTTCAGAAAAATGCTTTTCTTGCCAAGGGTTATTTGGCCTAGTGGACATAAAAAGGATTGATGCATAGTTTGTTCGCAGATCTAATCTAAGTGCAGCAAGAAAAAGGTTCTAGAAATGCACAATAAATCTTTTTTTTTGCAGTCATATCCATTTTACTATATGAGACTTCCGTTGTAAGGGTTCGACCTGGATTCGGCAGAAGGAGAAATAATTTTAGATAACTAAAATCAGTGGAGGGGATTTGAGCGAATGAACGAATGGTGAAGATACACAGAGGATCTCTCAACGGCTTCATCTCCGTCGTCGTCTCTTCTCCTTCCATCTCCAACGTCCGACCTGATCTTATCAAAAGAAAGCCCTTAAATCCCTCCAGCTTTCCAAGTGCGGGTTCTGTTGCTGTATCCCAGGTCCCTGGTCATATGGCGGAAGTTGGCAACCCGGGCAGCCAGGAAAGTCCTCATTCTGGAGAACAAAGCACCCAGTCCAGCGTGCGGGAGTAGGATAGGTTCCTACCTATCACCAACATTAGCCGCATCATGAAGAAGGTGTTGCCGGCCAACGACAAGACAAAGAAGGATCCACTCCTCTCCATTGGGCTGCAATACGGAAATCTTATAAATACCTGTCCTAAATCGGTAGAATGCAGTGCTGAGATTCGAACTTCTGTGAATTAAATGGCTTCAGAGATCAAAGTCGTGACAGACGCGAATGTTCAGGGGCACCAAAATTCCTCCTCATCTTCTGCAATAAACGGGAAATCGAACCGAATTTGATAGTTCGAGGAGAGCATGGGCATGAAGAGGTCAAAGATTGAAAAGACGAAAGAGCGGATGTGTAAAGACAAAAAAAAAAAAAAAAAAAAAAAAAAAAAAAAAAAAAAAAAAAAATAAATAAAAAATAAAAAATAAAAAAAATTAATGAAGTCAAAATTATTGCATGTAAATGGGCCTACTACTGTAAGACTTTGTAAGGCATGTGTACCCCTGGGTAATTACTAGTAAAGTCTAGGTAGACCTAGGTGATAGGGGGGATGTCGGGTTAAAAATACCCTGGGTAAAAAATCTGAGGGGGGTAAGGGCTAGAGTGAGTGGGATTGTCTCACTTAGCAGGTTTGGTTGGAGTTAGTCAAGGAACCCCAAGTCAAGTTTAAGGGGGGGATTTTTAGGTAAAATTGACTTGGGATAGAGTGAAAGTTGACCAGGTTAAATAGTGATGGTTTTGGGGCACATGGTATTGTGCACCCATAGTATTCTACCCATGGTATTATATGTAATAGAGCTTATAAAAGGCTGGAAGGACTTCATTGTAATGTGAGCCTGGAGGTGAGCGGTGCAGGCTCACTTGGTCGGATTGGCCAGGGTTTTGGCCAATGCTAATGAGATCTTATTAGGTTGGGTTTTTCCCTGGATTTGGAGTTTTCCCAGATAAACTTATGTGGTTATATGTTTATGGTTGTTGCTGGTTATTTCTTATATATATTCCTCTCGGTATTTATTAATGTTATGCAGTAAATTCTTAACAATAGTGACAAATACCGTCACACTTGGTAGTCAAAACGTATAGGTGCCAATGTTAAACCAAATATAGAAGAGGATTGGTCCAACAATTAAGGCTTTTTAAATTACACAATTGCTGCAAATTAACCTTGCATGCTGGAAAGAAACTGTAGCAACTCAATTGGAATTAACCTTGCATGCGTGGGCTAATTATCCATACCTGATGATCTTCGATGTCGTCAATGGGATTAAGCAACCCTTCCCAGTTGTTGGTGCCCTAGATTTCCCTCTGTATCTTCGTGTCGCTTTAACGTTTGGCTCTACCATGTACCACATGGTCAGCACAAACTCCATCTCTATGCTTTTGATGTGTGTTGTAACTTATTTTGACTCACTTGAACGTTAAAATTTTTTGAATTTTAGCTAGTCTACCTCCTGGCTAAATCCTCAAGCTTATATAATTTTTCTTTGGAAATTTGAGTAAATAGACAGGAAAGTTTGAGGTCATTTTTCAAGCATCGAAAGGACTCAAAGCTTCATTGGACCTTCTCCATTGGAAAGTACCCTGAATTAGAATCCCAACGGTATATAGAACTCTCCAAATAGACTCTTGGATCAAAATATAGAACAAGTTGAAGTTCACTCTTCAAAATCCAGAAAACAAAAGAAAAAGGCTAAGTGTTGAGTCCTAAATCCCGATGATCAAAAATCTCCCAGCATCGGCAATTGGTGATCAAAGGTCCAAAGGGGCATCGAATGTCGCATTATTGGAGAAATGTTACGTTAAAGTGTTAAATCACCAGGAAATAGGCATCCAGTGTTAAAGTCCCAGGAAATGCCGAAAGAAAATTATAAAGGAAATTCATCACAAAACAGAGCAAGGTTGGGCATTTTCTCTCTCCTCCCAAAGGGAGGCATGGCAGCAAAATATTGGATCCTATAAGAGACACACTACAAACAGTGATTGGATTAGATAAGGGACACGTGGAAGTCATCGATTGGTTTCGATAAAGGCCACTTGGCGGCTGACATCATCATGACGTGGTTGTATGATGGACACGTGGCAGGCAGATTCAACATTTTCATGGGTCACAATGGGTCAAAAAATGGTGACACATGTCACCACTCACAAGGTGACACGTGGTAGTGACATGGCAGTTATTACATCACTTATTGGAGTTTGCAAGTCAGAGGTTGAAACATATCGAAGTTTTGTAACTTGTGACACTTTAAAAGTTCTGATTGTGAATTGATGGGAAAAGAAGCTCCGATATGATGGCTTAAATGTGGTCACGTGAAGAGAAAAAGGACTAGGGAAAAACATAGAATGTGATTGGCAATCACAAGTCCTGGAGGGTGCAACCAAGTGCTACGTTATAAAATCGTTGATTGCAAAGTCTCGATATTATAAAGGCCCAAACACATATTATGTGGTACCATGTAGCTTAATATTTCTAAAGAATCAGCCCCATTTTCCACTAAGTCCCAAAGTATTATTTCAAAGGATTATTATAATGTTATACTTTGAATAATCGACCCCCTTTTCTAAACAACTGGTTTAAGCCCGAAAAAGGTTTTGGTCTTGGGTCCCTTGGCCCTGATTATATAGTTTCTATCTAAGCCCCGGGGGCTAAGGCTCATAGATCAACGAGCATCATTCATTTTAGGCCCCCTGTTTTTTTCAAAGTTTAACAAAGAGGGTGGATCTGAAAAGTGGTTTTGACGAAACCATGTTCGTATATGTGGCAATATGTGATGAATTTCGCAACCCCCCCGACTTGAAACCACATATCGCCAAGGGGTCCCCTTGAAATCCACTTGTGGTTTTGACTTCTCAAAATTACAATGGATTGTTTCAAAATTAAGCAAAGGGGCCCTGTTGTTCACAAAATTTCTTATGCAATTTCATGATTCTAAATAGGATTTCCTATTTGGTGTGAGGGTAAGTCCTAGTGATAAACGATTCTTTGGTAAAAATTTATCAAGAAAACATCTTAAAAATGCTTGGAAAATCCATTCTAGATATTTATTTTAAGGAATAGAATCATTGGCAGTTAAAGGATAGAGGACAGTTGGCAGTTTTTGAAGAGATAACTATGAAACAGTCTCAGATTTCTAGATAGGAGAATCAATATCTGGTAGAATTTTCGAGAAATAGTTTCTTGTTTTAGATTTGAGAGAAATTCATAAACATAATTCCAGATTTTTTTATTTTATTTTATTTTGTTTTAGTGTATTGTTTAGGATTTTATTCCAGAAATATTGTAACAGATTAAGAGAGATTTATTCTATATATTGTTTTATGTGTAATGTTTAAAGGGTTGGCTTTTGATGCCAAAACCCTGTAACTTTGTAAATGTTTTATTATAGAAATCCTAACTGAAGTATTCTAGCTCTAGTTCTTAACATAAATTGTGTTTCCTGTATGTTTTTCTAGTGCTTTCATACCTTATTTTCCGCACATGTTCAAAATAACATAGGAGGTATGGGTAAGAATAGATTGTGTGTTAATCTATTTGAAATCCCCTGCAAAGTTATAATCATTTAAAGAGATTAATTAACTAGACTGTTTGTCTTGGTTAATTCCTCCACATCTGTTAATTGTTACCTTATGTCATCTTTTGAATGTGTTTTGTTCGGTTGTACAAAATCTTCTACACACATCCATTCTATCTAGTTGATCAAGTATTCAGTATGACTGCTTAATTATCATGAATTCCCTTATATTACTCTATCAAATTATTTAAAAATCATGTTATTTTGTCAAATTGGATGTTGGCACTTTGACTAAGGACTCTGCAAGAGGGGGATTTATTCATAAATAGAGATTGGACAATCATTAGCAACCACCCAAAATAAATCATAAATCTGGCCATTGTACTCCATAAGATGATGTCCAATGACAGTGAACATCATTAAACAAAGCCTTGTAACAATTGAGGGAGCCCCTTCGGTTCATGGGCCATATTGAACCTAAAGATTGGTCGAGTTGGTTTCTTGGCATAGTTTTTGCAACCAAGAACTTCCTACAAGAAACAAGTACAACATTTGGCGTCATTTCCAGGGAACGCAGTGACAAAGAAATTTTTCCCTGGATTACGTTCACGATTAGATATACTCTTTATTGGTGAATAAAGACTAGACATAATCATTTTATATAGATATTAATTATCTTTTGAGGAAATTCATTCATCAAAGTGTCCTACTTCCTTTTAGTATATGAGAAACTTTTGACAACCTAAAAGACACACATATTAGCATAACAATTAATATAAGCTTGGATGGGTTGCTTAATGGCCTTGCTCACTCTTAGTGGGTTTTCTTACCTATAACTTATATACGCTGATTACGATGGGCTAGATGCTAATAAAAAAGGTCATGCTATAATTAGTATGCAGGTGTAGGCTATTATTCGTCAGTTTGCTTAGCAGATCTCTTTGGTGTGGGAGATGGATTCAATATGCTCTTGATTGGCCTCTTGAGTGGCCTCTACTGATGCATGAACTACACTCGATGTATGCTTCAAATTCATGGAAACTAGATTATATAAGAAGCGATCTCGTACCTTATTTATGCGGGTGTGAAGAAGGTGAAAACCCTTCCGCATCGAAACCAGTCCTTTATATCAGTAAACAGGTAACCTGTGCCTGCCTTACCTACTACTGATGAAGCTACGGGGTCCATTGCGGGCCTACTCTACTCAAATACACATGAATTTCCCACATGCACATGAATTATCCACAGTTCAAAGCTTACTACACTCCACTGTAATGACTATGTAGAATTTCCAATGCTTTACCACTAATTATAAAATCCAAACTGAAGGTTGATTTTCTACATTTGGGCTACTTTCTTGCGTGCAATACCCTAATTTACTATTGGAATTTGAAATTCCCTTACTGCTTACTATGACATTTTAGCGATTTCACACCACATGCAATACCCTAATTTACTACTGGAATGTGAAATTCCCTTACTGACCTTGCTTGCCACCGGAATGGGTTGGTTGGTCTTGCTTTCCAAGGGTGCTAGTCCTGTCCAAGTGTAGTTGGGTAGGTGAACCCTGTAAATGGTAGCAAATATATATAATCGCTCTGTTTATTTAACTGCAATTCAAAAAAAAACTAAATTCATTATCCATTGACCAGAGCGATTAAGTTTAAACAAGGTAGCGCAACAGGAATGTGGGTAACAATAGTCTTCAGTGGCATATACGCATCAAAGCTTGCAGCAGGTGATTTTGAAGCAGCCATCTGATGAAGCGATGAAGTAGAATATTCCATCCATACCCTTGACCAAAGGAGAAAGGAAAAGTAGACTCAATAATATGTAGAACCATTGTTGGAGAGTTCGCTCTCTGTCACTAAGACTTACACAGCGTGCCCTTAAGCTCTCTGTCATAAAGTTCTCTCGCTATCACTAAGACTTACACAACATGCCCTTACGCTCTCTCTCACTAAGACTTACACAACACACTCTTACGCTCTCTCTCACTAAGACTTAACAAGAATTACACAACAAGAACCACGTTGTCTCATGCCCTTACTCTCACAAGTGGCACACATGCATAAAGTTGGAAGCTGACCTACATTTAACAAATGGAGATGGGAAATGTGTTCTTGTGTTGGTGGGGAAATGTTTCCAGCATTGTTAGGGATGTTTCCAGATTTGAATTAAACCGATATTATAAAAATTTGAATTAAACCGATAGTATAAAAAATTGAATTAAAGCGATATTATTAAAAATTATGAAATTAAAGAAATTTACTTTAAATTTGTATGCATATATACTTTCAGAAGGCATAGACAACTTCCTGTAGTGTAATTCATATGGAGGAAGCCCCTGCCCTTGTATGCAGTTGGTAAGTCCCACTTGGAACAATCTTAACAACACCAGGTAGCTTTCAAAGAGAATCCATTTGCTCTGGAGTGAGTTTTGTAGAAAACTCATTCATAGTGGGCTTGTAGCTATATAGGATAGCTTTTCTAACTTCTTCTTTACTGCTGAGAACAACAACGAGAGTCTTTACGTGGATAGCTTTGGGATCATCCTCGCCTACTGCCTTGTCCATGTACACAATTTGCATGCTTCCCTTATCGGTCTCCTTCGTTTGTTCTTCTTCGTGTTAGACGTTCGCCATGACAGTGGCAGTGAAGGTTCAAGTGACGATGAAGTGCTGCAGCTACAGGAGGATGCATATCATGATGCACAGAATGGCCTTGAGGTTGAGCTCGAGGATGACCCTGATCGTGTGCTTAGTGGTACTCTCAGTGGAAGCAACAACAATGGGGGCAGTGACTTATATGATTACAAGGTTTGTAGTGATTGGTGTTATTACTTTGCTTCTATGTATCTTATTTCTTCTAATAACACAAATTATCTTATGTAACACCATATGATAATGTAACAAGAACAAAACGACAAACTATAATACAAAAGGATTTCAATTTCATCTCAAAATAAACTCTTCATAAGTAACTCATGCAGAGATCATGCCACTTATACTGTAGATCAGTTCAATAATGTGAATTCATTGATTTTATTGAGAGTCCACTCAAACATGGGTTCGTAGTAGATAGCGAGATGGTCATATGTCACTTTATTTGGCAAGGTTTTATTTTTAATTTAATGAGTTAAACATAGTTAGTGTTACAATGGATTGGTCAAAATCTATGCCCCTAGAGGCTGTGTAGAAGTGGAAAATTGTCACCCCTTCTATTATACTGATAAACTGGTTGAGTTTGCTTCTATATTCCCTGGCCGAAACTGCATATTATACATCAGTTTTTTTATTGGATGTAGATTCCAACTTTAGTTGGACTGTAGGACTGAAGGAATTTACACATCCAACCATTGAAATTTTCTCTATTATTGGAAACGTCAGGACTATATTTTTTCTTGTCGCTGCAATGTTCGGGTTTGTCATTCAACTGGGTTCTATAATTTCCAAAAAGGAGCTTAAACTTCGTCAAGTATCCATGTCAATGATTACCCTTTTTTGGTTCTCTATTGAAAATTTCAAATGCTTCTAGAACACATTTCAAAAAGATTTCTCACTCTCAATTCAACATTTGAATTTATGCAGGAAATGCTTTCTTTTAGTTTGAATCATGATTGCACTTAACAACTTTGCAAGTTGGTATAGGCATTATTATCTAACTGTCTTTTGGGATCCGACAGGCAATGTCTATCATGGGGATTTATAATTCAGCCTACTGGTTGACTTGGCTAACTTGAGAAGGCATCCTCACTTTTGTATCTGCGATTCTCATGGTCCTCTTTGGAATGTTGTTCCAGCTCAAATTTTTGCTCAAGAACAACTTCTCAATTTTGTTCCTTTTGTTCTTTCTCTTTCAATTCAACATGGTGAGGACATGAACATCCATCCCAATTATTTTTGAACCTGCAGAGTACAGACTTTGATTTTCTTTAAAAAAAGAAGAATTTCAGATGCACATCGAGGCCATCAACATTTCAATCATAATTCATGAGTGCAGATGATGACACAAATATGCATATATTTGATACACACTCTGTATGTATATGATTCATCTTGACATTTATATTGAATGACCAAATGTTAATACGTTACCATTGAAATAATGAGGTAAACATTTATTTCAAAATATAGATTTCACATTACAGAGATGAAATGACTTTAAACTGAGGGAAAAGAGGAGGAATATACATTGAGATTGAATTATTTTGGATTGCAATCTTTAGGCATGAATAGTAGATACTCACTTCACAAGATCATGCAACAGGTTGGATTTGCCTTCTTGTTGTCTGCCTTTATAAGAAAATCTTCATTTGCCTCCACTCTCGGATCCGTCGTCTACATAATTGAGTTCATAACACAAGTTTGTTTTTAGCTGTAGTAGTGTTTGCTTTATGTTCATCTTTCAGTCCTTTGTAAAATCTCCATAAAGCTATCATTTTGCACAACTCCTAAAGGCAGAGTTCATGTAATCCAAAACATTAATATAAGTATCTTGTTTTTTGTGCAGCTTGTTACAACATTTGGATTTCCATATTCACAGACATTCTAAGAGCGTTTGTGCCATTTAGTCCTTATTCCCTCCAAATCTTTTTGGTCAAGGCATAAAATTGCTGGGAGATGCGATGGGTATAGACCAAGATGAATGAATTACCTAGTCTAGTAGATCAAAATGTCCTTCAGCAGACTCTAGTTGCATTTTTCAAATGGTTGGTTCACCTGATCTCATCTTTATTATAGAAATTTATCTTTAAGTTCAAAAAATTTGGCCAATGTTACTTGTTATTAATATACAATTTGTAAAATGTTTGATCATTAATATACAATTTATAAAATGTTTGATTATATTTTTGTAAAAAAATTCAGATTTGTATTGATTTTATAAGGTCTCTGCAAAATATTTAGTGATTTATAAGATAAAATAATTTTATCTTAAATGGAGGATGGCCAATATTTCTATTTGCAACTATCCTATTCATATTTAGCTAATTTGTAGAGACTTGCTTCATATTTAGCTAATTTGAGTTGCAGCTTAGTTTGTCACTGTATGAACTCCAAAAGTGCAGACTCTTCATTGACCTATTATTACTTGTAGCATTCAAACCCTAGCATTCAAACCCACATTTTATTAATTTTAGTGAATATTTGAAAAATTCATATTTTTCTTCATAATTGATTATAACTTGGAATTTTTGAGACAACATTGGATTGAAGGATCTTAACTGCAGAAGTCAATGGAAACTTTGTACAGTCACGCAGGTATAACTAGCATATTAAATCCTGGTTTCTAATCAACATATCTCTTTATATTAAATTGTTGTTTCTAAAATATTTCTAAAAACTGTTTCAGGTTCTGAGTCTTTAACATAAAATATATTGTTACTATATTCTCTCACGTCTTTATTCAATAATGTACTTCCCATATGCATTTCTATTCCAGGGGTGTTCATATCCTTGTATAAAATGGATTGTCATTACTGCATCGGATCGATTTGCAAAATTTTGAGCTTTCCATTACCTTGATTTTTCTTTTTTCTACACTCAAACTTGAAAACTTCTCTTGTGATTAGCAGGGATGTATTGAGACTTACCTAAATAGATATTTTTCAAAGAAGCTGGAGACCCCACTTATTAGGTGATCTTAACGACACTAGTTGCAATCAGGTCAAATACAGGAAACGACAAAGTTTATGAAATTGGGAGAAAAACCAGACACCTTCTACACTGAAGAAGCTGCCAGGCAACCCTACCTAAAAGCTCTATATATTTTGTCCTTTCTCATAGATTAGTCATAGAGCCATTTCAAATAGGCTGCTCTCATGTATCCAATTACAATAAACTAGCTAAAGTAGATTGACTTGAACAAAAGGATTCTTGGAGCACCTGTAGAAGGCCACTAATATCTGTAGAATATTTCTCAAACTTGACTTCAACCTTAATAAAAAACTATGCCAATTTGGAAAAAAATACCTTATACACAAACTGTCACCTATTACAAAATAGCAAAATGGCCCTCAGTGAACTATTAATTATTGAAATAACATAAGAGTTAGGAATATCTGTGCTTCACATGATTCTAGATACTAGGTTAACATGTTATCATTTTGTATTTATCAGTGTTTCTTTTACCTTGGATTCTCTTTATATCTGATTCATCAACATTAATATGGTTAAAATAAAACGTTTGTTGTTGTTGTTGGTTTTTTTTTTTTTAATATATTGGAGGCATTTTTAGTAAGTTTGTTGGTGTAGATTAGTGTGTTTCAGATAGGGGATTTGTACCAGTAATCTATTAATATTGAACAAACGAAATACCCAAGACATTGATGACAACTAATTAAGAAAACCCTTAAACTAATACTATTGTTATATCTATCTATGATATTTAACCAAAATATAATAAATGATTATGACGCTCCGTGAAAAACTGACAGAATTTAGGTTCTACTTCGTTATTGCATGGCAGTATTTGAGGTCCACCTAGAAAATCTGGTAATTGATGTTGATGCCGAGTTTTGTCTTTTATGAAATAGGTCAGTCTCTACAAAAGTATCTAGTGATTTCATTATACAAGTAAATGGTGCGACGCATGTTTTACACAAGGTAAGCACATCATCTTTCACTTCACTCTATATTTTTTGCTAGTTCTATAATTGGCATGATTGTAGCTATTTGTACAAAATTACAAATTGCAACTTTTTTGATGCAAAATGTTGTGTTTATGTTTACAGTTTCCTCTGCTTTCAAAGTGCGGCCTATTATAGAGGTTAGCTGCAGAGGCTTGTGATTTTGTGAATGACATAATTAAGCTCCACGATTTTCCTCTTGCCTTGGTTAGAAGATCTCAGAATTGTCAACCAATGCATTGACGCAATTCCCCTTTGGTTTAATAAAGGAGTTTCTCATGTAAGATGGTTGGTTCGTGAAAAAAACAGGTAGTTCAATGTTCAAAGTACCAGGTTCATGATCTCTTGCTATCAGCTTGGACCATGTTGAGAATTGTAGAGACTCTCTATCTTGAGAGACTATCTTTTTCACAGCCTCTGGAATGGGTTCTTCTTACTCTGTTGCTAGTGGTGTGGTGCTTCCATTAGTTTAATTGGCGCAATAGAGCCAACACAAACTTGCAAGTATAAAAGCTATGATCCTTAGTCTTCCCTTAAGATAGGGATTAGCTGTCGTGCAACCCCTCTTATTTAATTTGCATGTGGTTTAATGAAAAATCATGAGATTTACATTATTTAATTTGTATGCGGTTTAATTTTCATTAAGTTATAGGTTTAAATTTTATAAAAATATTGAAAATGGAAACCAATTTACATTATTTGATTCGTATGTGGTTTAATTTTCATTAAGTTATATTAACTTTGAATTTTATAAAAAAATTGAAAGTGGAGATCAATAATTGAGTATAAAAATAATTTAAACTCTACTCATATAAACTAATTTAACAAAATTATTAAAAGAAAAAGAATGTTATATATTTAGTTTTTTCTTTTAATTGTACAAAATGATTTTCTAATAAATACATTAAAAACATTTTTAAAATTATATTCTAAAATTTAATATATATAAATTAAACTGAAATAATAAAATAAATTGGTTATGATGATGAACCATTTGTTGGTTTGAAAGGCATTAACCAAAATTTTTTTATGTGATTTTTACAAAACTTTGCTTAAAATTAAAACCGCTTTTATAAATAGAATTTAAATTATATAAAATATATTTTATTAAAAAACTGTTTGATATGATTTTTATATATTAAATTTAGTTTTAAATTATTATACTAGCACAACTAATTAACAATGTGGTTGATAAATGCTTAGAGGCCCTACCAATCACATATATCATTATCAATAACATTAAGAATCAATATTATTTATTTTATTATCAATATATTTATCTAAATATAAGAACCATTTTAATAAAATTAATGTTGATAATTATAATAATTAAATAAATAAATAAGTAATAACAACAATTAATCATTTAAATTATATTAATAATCATTTAATAAACAATAAGGAAGTAGTTAAGAAATAAGTATTTAATAAAAATCAAACAACAATTTAAATATGGTTGATATAGAATTCAACATTAAAAACTCCACCAGAACACAATTATTAAATGCTAGCCTCTTCCAAAACACACCGAGACTGATGACAAAAGTTGCACCAGTTCAAATCAACAGGACCACAACCATTCACGCTTTCCAACCAATCCCTTCTCGCATTGTCTTACATTTTTGCATAACTTTGAAAAGAAAAAGGCGGTGAAATCCTCAAACCATCTATTGATTTTACTGTTGATATAGCTATAAATGTCATACCTTGCCTTTCTTTGTCTCCAATATCTATAGTGGCTTGTTGCAAGGGAGTAATATTTTTTTTTTTTTTTCTAGGCAAAGACTAAGCTAATTTATATTAAAGAGAAGAGAAAAATATATACAAGAGGTATGAACCCTTAAGAGTGCCATTGATGACTGCAACTCTCTTTCAGACTAATGTCAAAATTAACAGTTCCATTGAGGCTGATGCCCCTTACACAAGTTGTCGCACAGAGTGGAAATTTCATGAGCAAAATGTTACATAGCATAAGATCTGCCTGGGTGCTAGAGATAAGAAAAAGATAGAGGAAATTTGTTTGCTGGAGTGTGCTCCAGCCGCCAAACGCCGAGCCAAGAACCGAACAGGTAAAGCCAAAGCTGAACAAGCAACCAACCGAAACCGAACAAGCAACCAACCGAAACCGAACAAACCTCCAAAAAAGAGCAGGAGAACAGACTGAAACAGGATAAAGCAATTTACTTGACATTTTCAGAGCTTTGCACGTTGTCCTCGTCCAGGGGCTCCCATGAAATCTCCATGCCTTCCGGGACGTCTTCCAGCTTCATGCCCTGCGGCAGCTTGGGATACAACGTGTTGGCGTAGTAGAAATCCGGCATCTTGTGCAGGCTTTGATTCTGGGGAGAGATTGGCCTGGTATCTACCCTCTCCTGAGAAATCTTAGCCTGTTCTTGGGCTAAATCTGGTCCTTTCGTATCCTGCATGCTTCCAATTTCCTCAAGAACCTCGGCCTGCTCCTCTGTAGGGGCGAAAGTGCTCTCTTCCTCGAGTTTGCTTTGCGAGGATGGGGAATAGGAGCTATCCTCCATCCCCCTGCTTGGCGAGGAGTTGTTTGAGTGCGAGGGCGACTGTTCCTCCGAGGGATCTTTTACGCTGGCTCCCTCCTCATCTTCCTCCGAGAAGATGACTATAACCAGAGCAGAAATGAAAGGCTTATTAGTTCGGCGGCGATAGCGAAACCTGGCGGATTGGACAGTATTGTTGATGAATTACCCCGAATCATCAGATCTATTCGAGGACAGAGAAGCACAAGCAAGAGGTGAGACTCTACGGGGGCTATGAGTGCCTCTCCCTCCAACACCACCTCTTTGCCCATGGTAACGCCCCCGTCGAGGAGTGGCTCTGTACCGAGGTGCCATGGTAATTCTCTTGGCAGCAGCACGAAATCTTGCAGACAGAGGTTGCCCAGAGACCACTTGTAGTCTGGTTACCGCCTGGAGCGAGCCCCGAGCAGTCCCAAAGTTGAGATTGCTGGTTTCTTCAACCAGTGATTCAATGTCACCACAGAGTTGCGTCTCCCCTGAGCGCGTCTCTCTGTCAATTCTCCCAGCTACCAGCAGAGGGGCTGAAATCACATGCACTGGACTAAAGTGTTTAGTCAATTTATTGTTATCTAAATTGCTAATATTAATTGTCAACCCGGGGCTCGTAAGCTGATGAAGTGAGGGTGTACTATATGTACTTAAGTAACTTTTCTTAGAGCTTTTGTTGTTTAAGGGGGGTTGTTTATGATTAACTTATCTTCCTAAAATGGAATGATGATTATAGACAAATGAGTGCAAGTGTGTGAAAGTGATTTCTATATGAGTGAAAGTGTGTGTGATGGTGATTTCTAATTGCTTGCTGAATTTGTAAGAGAAAGGAACTTGAAAAGAATGAATAAATCAAAATGACTTGAAAGTAAATGAC
>APFE031508606.1:0-16609 GCA_000404065.3 Pinus taeda | reverse complement strand
TTTCCCAACTCTGTTCATGGATGAAGTGTTGGACAATGTAGGTGGCCAGGAAGCATATTACTTCACTGATGGGTTCTCTAGGTACCACCAAATCAAAATCGTGCCAGAGGATAGGAGAAAGACAACCTATGCGACTGAGTGGGGTTGTTTTCAATATACTGTAATGCCATTTGGATTGAAAAATGCACCTGTAATCTTTTCACACGTGGTTGTTGCAACATTCAAGGAATTTATTCATAAGTTACCGGAGGTATATTTTGATGATTGGACTGTATTTGGGTTGGTTAAGTGCCACGTAGCAAGCTTGCGCTTGATGCTGGATACCTATTGAAGATACCAAATCACGCTCAATCTCAAGAAGTGTCTATTTTGTGTTCCTTTTGGGTACCTATTGGGGCATGTGGTTTGCAGGCAAGCATTGATGGTACACCCTGTGAAGATCGTGGTGATACTGAACTTGGAAGTGCTAAGGAGTGTGAAGCAGCTGCTCGCTACTTTGGGAAATATGGGATATTACAGAATAATATCAAAAGCTATGCCCAGATCATTATGTCAATGGAAAAATTGTTGAAGAAGGATGTCACGTTCTGCTAGAACAATGACTGTAAGAAAAGCTTGGATATATTGAAAGAAAAGATGGTTACGACGCCGATTATAGTCTTCCTGGATTGGAAGAAAGAGTTTCATGTACATGTCGACGCATCATGTATAATGTTGGGGGCAGAGTTAACACAGGATAATGGAGAAGGCTTGGACCATCCTATTGCATTCACAAGCCACAGATTATCCAAAGAAAAGAAGAACTATTCTACCACTAAACATGAGGGGCTAGCTATGGTGTATGTGCTTTAGAAGTACCTACACTACTTGCTAAGAGGCCATTTTAAGATGTATACGGATCACTCCGTGTTGAAGTACCTGGTCAATAAGCCTGTGTTGGGGTGGAAAATCTACATATGGCTCTTATTGTTCCAAGAGTATGATTTTGAAATTGTTGTGAAGCCTAGACGATTGAACGTGGGATTAGACCATCTATCGCGCATCGAAACAGGGGAGGAACCTACTAACTTGGAAGAAAGATTGCCTAACGTGTAGCTATTTATAGTGCATGTCACGGATGGTCATTTTGAGGATATAATACACTTCCTAACAAAAATGAACTACACCAGAAGGATACTCTGTCCAACAAAAGAAGGAATTAGTGGTGTGCACGGCAGATTTCTCTGTCATTGTTGGGCATCTATACAAGATGGGGACTGATGAGATATTGTGACAGTATGTACCTAAGTTCGAGTGAAGCAGCATCCTCATGGACGCTCATGGGGGCACTGTGGGAGGACATTATGTAGAGAGAGTGACTGCGAAGAAGATTATACATGCAGGGTTGTGGTGGCCAACCCTTCATCGAGATTCAAAAGCGTATTGCAAGGCGTGTGATGTATGTCAAAGAACGTGGAGCCCATCGCGAAGGGATGAAATGCCTTTGAATCCACAAATGATGTTGCAACCCTTCGAGAAGTGGGCAAAAGATTTTGTAGGACCCATTTAGCCACAAGGGAAGATAGGAGTAAGGTACATTATCACTGCGACAGAGTATTTGACTCGTTGGGCAGAAGCGTAACCGGTGAAGGATTACACAGGCACGACAGCCGCGAAGTTCCTATTTGAGCATGTATTGACATGACTTGGATGTCCAAGGATCTTGATGAGTGATCGTGGCATGCACTTGCTGAATGAGACAATCAGCGCATCAACAAAGGAATTTTAGGTATATCACCAGAAGAGCACACCTTATCACCCACAAACTAACAAGATAGTGGAGGCATTCAACGAAGTTCTTGAAAACACATTAACCAAGGTTTTCAATGCTCATCGAAGTGATTGGGACCTATGCATACTTATAGTATTGTGGACTTATAGAACAACACACAAGAAGTTGACAAGACAAACACCTTTTAGGCTTGTATATGGTGTGGAAGCTATAATGCCTATGGAATACATCATGCCTAGCGTGCAATTAGCAGCACTCACAAGTATGATGGATCGTGGAGCCCTGGAAGAGAGGCTCGCGCAACTGGATGAGCTCGAAGAAGAAAGATTTTTGGCTGGATCGACACATCAAGTTGTGCACATTTAAGGTAAATGATCTAGTTTTGTTGTATGATAGTAAGTTTGATAAATTCCCCGAAAAATTCAGGTTGCATTGGTTAGGGCCTTATGTTATTAAGGAGATTACTGATGGAGGTGCGGTACAATTGGTCAAGTTAAATGGAGAACCCTTTCCAAGAAAGGTGAATGGAAGTCACTTGAAGCCATACATCGGCAGTTCGACCCTGTGACTAGATGAAAGTAGCACAGTCTTAGCACTCCAGGCAGCTGAAAGGAGGACGTGTCACTGGGACCGCGACAATGTAGAGGGAGTTGCACTACCAAGGGAGAAATCACATAGGTCAGCTGGAAAGTGACTGTTAAAGTCTTTGTTCATGAAAAAATGATAGAAATGAGGCCAAATGGAGTGGGAAACCGGCATTTAAGAAGAAATTTATGGCTTAGATCCTTGAAAATCTACCGCGAATCTGGCATTAATGAACCGGCTTCAGGGGGAACGGTTGGATTTGAATTCAAATTTCCCTATCAATTACAAGTGGCTATCGAGCAAGAAACACTTGGAATTCTAAGTATTTAGCTGTTGAGCTCTCATACACCTATGGACCCAGAGTCTTTCGAAGCTCTCAAATAGACTCCTGCATTTGCTAACTTACCTGAGATGTTGCAAGTACTAATAGAGAGTGTTATGTCATCACCCCTAGAAGTTATCAATACACAATAAGTGGTAGAAGACCTGGCCAAGAGATGGAGAAACAGGTTGAAGAAGTTGCCCAGAAGTAGTCGAAGTACTAGCGGAGGTCCCTAAATATTCGAGAACATCAAGACCGAAGTCAACCCCAACCAAGGAGACAATGAAAGATAAGAAGGGAAAGTAGCTTGTCATCCTGGAGCGTGCGTCACCAAATGAAACCCAACAAAGCCCACTGCCGAGGAGAAAGGCAAGGCTATAAACCTAAAGGTAGAAGAGGAGGATATCGAAGACATCCCCATGGAAAATGAAGATGTGGGAGTGGAAATAGAGGAGGTTGAAGCCTAGGGTGTGGACCCTCTTACATGGCTGTTGGAGTATGTCCCTCTACGCAAGCCTAAGTCCAAGGTCCCCAATGACATTGATGAAAGTAAGACTCCCCTGCAAACCCCATTGCTACCAGATGAGATCACTTTTGATGGTCCAAGTTTGGCACGGGTGCCGATTTTGAAGCTTGAAGACTGGGATTTGGTGGACCATTAGAAGTTCTCGCACTTGGCGACTGAACAGTTGATGTGCTGCATCATATACAAAAAGACAAGGATGACTACACTAGAGCAACAGAAGTGGCTGAGAGGAGTAGAGAAGGTAGGATTACTCAACCTGCTCTGGGTGTCGCACTATAACTACACCCACATGATAGTTTTAGTCATCAAGCAGTTGTTGTGCTTGGTGCATGACGGGTGTTTGTGGCTGGAGGAATCGGTAGTCATCACCGATATGTTGATTCAACGCATAACATGCCTATCGTATATAGTATAATCTTTGGCAGCAAGGACGACGAGTTGGTGCTCGCAAAATTAATGAAAGAAAAGTTAAAAAATGGTGAAGAAGTCACGCGAGTACGCAATCTCCAGCATCTACGATCCTGCTGTGAAGGTGGCAAAGCAGATCCTTGTAGGAAAGGTGATGCAGAAGTGCCACGTCGATGAGGTGTCGATGCCCGTTGTTTCACTCACATAGCAGTGTGTGAAAGGAGTCCAATTTAACTGGTCGGACTACCTTCACAGCAAGGGCCTGGAAAATTGTTGCGAAGCGCAAGAGCAAAGAAATACATTCCACTACACATGGCTCTTGCTATCGATTGTGCTCGTAGCGTGGGAGCTACCAAAAGATATCTAAATCCCCTCAGTCATGCCGAACCTTCCTGAAGCGGCGATGTACGCTTCGCTATGGGCGACCAAGGATGTGGAGCGCATGCGAGACAACAATATATTCTGGATCTTGATGGAAATGAACATCAGGATGGATATCAATCGCTAGCCGTGATTGTCGCCCATGGTATATGCTAACTTGTAGAGCTATGCCAAATTCAAAGCTGATTTCCATCAAATATTAATTAGGGCATGGAAGGACCCTGTGTAGAAGTGGTACAACTTGTCATACCTAGCCACAGAGGATGCCATTGATGCGGTATTGGATAAATGGCTGACAGAGTGGCACACCACCACAAACTTGATGGTGGGTGGAAGCAAGTCCACTACACAAAATAAAAAGGATGAGGCCAAGTTGAGGATGGTGTAGCTGGTCGAAAAAAGGAAGAAGGAGGCCACGGAGAAGGCCAAGGCAGAACAGGCAGGGAAGGAGGTAAGAAAATAGACAGGTGACACAGAGCGGGGCTTTGACAAAGGCACGCGATTACCTTCACCTGAAACTGAAGAAGAGGACATAGAGCGGCACGACGTGGACCCTTAGGAGATGTCCGACTACGTTAAGCGCCTGAGAGAGTCGGAAAAGGGAGGGTTCAGAAAGAAATCAAAAGCGACCAAGACCTCGCTGGACCTTATCACACTAATGGAGGGAGATTTATACGACATCAGTGACATAGTCAGAGATGTCACCACAGAGGCCGTGCAGTGGTTTGATAAGTAGCAGCAGATCATCCTAGGAGCCATCTACATAAGACTGTAGGAGTTTCAGACCCACATGTCACAAATTGGTACGACGCCTACCAGCTTGATTGTCAGCACATCAGAGGCTGTCAATATGTTGTGCATGAAGGCTTCCAATGTGCTAGTGCTGCCTAATGGAACATTGAAAAATAGAAAATGAGGCTGGCAAGCCAACTGTCAGTGCCTTGAAGGGAGTTGGATTGAACCTAGGAGCGCTCCTGTGCGAAGCACTCCACTCCTTGCAGGATGGAGTAATTGCAGAGTTGAGGGCCAGTGAGCACCGCATCCTCCAAGTGATCAGTGAATAGAAAACTAACAATGAGCAGATGGCCTTACAGAGGAATGTTGCAATCATCATTGAGGTTGAGGCAACCAGCCAAAGAAATAAGATCATACAGGTTGTGGAGGAGGCCTCAGAATGGTCCTGGAATTGGCCATTCCGAAGGAGGAGCCAGTCGAGGTCCGCATTCGTAAATTTGCCACAGGGGTGTGCGACACTCGGACGGAGATGGCACGGGTTCATTTGGAGCTAAACTTGCAGATTATAGAGCTCCAGTTGAGGGCTTAGCCTTCAACACCACTAGAGGTAAAGGAATAGCGGGTGGCCACTATCATAGAGGTAGTCGCGACAGTGGAGAGTGCAGTAGCAGACTACACCTAGTTGTTTGAACAATCATTTGAGGTCCTGATCGGCTTGCAGGAAGACCCAAACATCTAGAGGCTCGAGACAGAAGTGCACAAACTCCAACAATGCTATGACAAATTTAAGGGCACATCGCGAACCGTCGCACTGATACAGAGGTTAGCCAAGATGTAGGAAGCCAAGAAGCTGAAGGAATAGGTGGATGCAGTGCTACACAAGGAACCAGTGCTGAAGGCACGACTAAAGCCCTAGTTGGAGGAAGCTTATGCAGTCACTAGCAACATTGAAGGAAATCTTGTGACTTTTCAAACAACGCAACAACATCTTCAAGCTAACAGCGCAAGGGAAATAACTAAGAAGATAGTCGAAGATGCGAAGTAGGAAGTAGCTCAGTGCACAGCCGAAGTTGTGGTCATCATGGTCAAGCTGGACAGGCTTTGCGTAAAGATCTTCGTTCCTACTGAGTGACTCGAGGGAAAATCACGATGTTTGTGTTGGGGTCTTGTTGGGAACAGGATCCCCCAAGGGAATTTTTGGGCTAAAATCCCATGTTTAAGTCAAGTTTTTGCAATATTATTGTAAAGACTCCGCATTTTTTGGTTGCGGAGCACAAAGGTATTATGTGTCACAAAGGGTAGTCTGCCCTTATCTTTGTAAAGTAAAGTCAGCTTTAAGATATCTACCCATGGTCTGCTGACCATGGGATTGTATAAAAAGAGTTAAGCTCTAAGTAGTTAGAAGGAGGGAAGAAGTAAGAGAGTCATAGCTTTAGAGAAATAAGTCTAGGTCTTGGGTCATAGCATAGGTAGAGACTCTACAGCTGAGTGCACAGAGGCCTAGGGTAGAAGTCCATAGATGAGTGCGCGAACCCCTGCAGCTGTGTGCACAGGGTGAACAGAGTCTGTAACACTTGGAAGATATTAATAAAAGGAGTTATTCTATAATTTCTATGTATTTGTTCTGTTGATGCGTTTGGATATTTTGTGTATGAATTTCCTTTGTTATGCTTCTATGTTGCACGAATGAATACAATTACATTGAATAATTAAATGCAATTACGAATATCTAATTATGCGGTGACAAACTTAAGTATTCAGAAAAATAAGCAAATCACATAGGGTAAGTGATGAATCTGCACGACACGCTACCATAGCAGTGAAAAAGTACCTGAGCCCCAAGTTAGTGTTGCGCGAAGGTTGATTGCATACTTTCGCAAAGGTATTGAAAGCCGAGATAGAGGGTTTGTCTTACAAGCCCTAGAGCAAGACCACATGTGCGAAGGAAGAGATAGAAGAGATTAATGACATCACAACCATCTCAGGGTGTGGAAACTTGGTTCCATCATCCCCCCATACTACTTTCAGTGAGATTTCAGTCCACACTCCACGGTCTGATGCCAAAAGGGCCAGTAGTGTAGGGATTTGTTTGGCTAAATAACGTTGAACCTGGGTTAGGCTCCCTCAAGCCAATATTCCTACGAGTGATCAATGATGGGTGCATCTGTGGATGAAGATACACATGTGAAATCATGGATGGTAGGTTCACCAAAGATGCCAGGAAAGAACTAAGGGGGCTCGGGTAGAAGGGAGTCATCCTTCACCGAGTGTTAATGTTCAAGATCCCACTCATACTCTTCATAAATGACAAAGCATGTTGGTTGTGCAACACCAACTCCGTTAGTGGCTTGTTCCTCACTCACAACAAGTGTAGAGTCTGGAATGGAAGAACACAAGACACGCCTTCTTCATTCAGCTTCGGTAGACACTTTCACCAAATCTTCTCCTTGCTTGGCCGTTTGTAGTTCCTTAGCCATTCACTCATTCTCAGCTGTCATAAAGTGAACACTGGAGCTAGTGGCTTCAGCATAGACTTTAGTTGCATCGACCAAGGCTGCTAGCTTTTTGTGCACGTCAAACACGATCACTCGTTCCTTAACTTATGGAGGAGATGTATGATCATCTGAAGTTGACACTCTACGAGAATACACAACTTTATGTTGAGACTCGTTGAATGAGATGTTGTGCATCTCTTCTTCTGGCTGATCTCCAAGGATCTTAGTGCCTCCTTAGTCACTTGAGACTTTCTTATCATCTGGATGCAGTGAAGCAGGTAAGTCAACCTCTTGGTAGTAACACATAAGTTCAATGTCCTTCTACAATTCCCGTTGCTCCACATCTGTATCCAACTATTGAAGTGCTTGCTCTATCTCACGAGTGAAGTCCTGCTCCTACGATGGTTCACCTTGTCTGCTTGATGCCAGTTGTTTTGATGTATCCACTACAGGTACGAGCGTTGTTTCATCTATTTACACATGTTGCACCCCCTGTTGTTCCTGTTTCTGTTACACTTCCCTCTCCTATTTGCACAACTCTTGTTCCTTCCAGAGTATCTCCTTCAACTCATGCAACTCCTTCTCTGCTTCCTCCATTATTCTCTTCTCCCTTTGCCTTTGTGTGATTCTCTTGTCGCAATGTTTCCTCTTCGCCTCTATAGCCATAGTTTCTTTCTCTACTAATGGATCTTCTCAGAACTTGTAGCTTTACTCTTCCTCTTGTCCTTGTCATGCACTGGTATGCTTGCCTCTGTTGCTACTTTTGTTGGTGTTGGTGCTCTCCGGGATGCTGCTTCATGTTGCTTTGCTAACCACTCCACAACGAAGTTGACCTGTTCATTGGGTCTAAAGAAATAGTAGCAATATCTCCATGGGTCCTCCTTAGCCCAATGAAATGCCCCGTGGATCCAGTTGAACTATACTATCATGCAATGGTTTTTCACAATACAATGTGGGTCATACAAATTGTAGCTTCGGAGGTTGAATGGATACTTCTTCATCAGTTCTGCTTCGACATCTGCTTGCTTGATACTCCGCGTCTCATATAATCCAATCTGCAATGGAAGAGTGGGCCATGGTGCCTTCTTCTTCCAGTGTAGTCTAGTTGTCAAACATGCCAAGATGTGATATGCTACTTCCTGCATGATGAATATGTCCATAGCAAACTTCGCTAGAACATACGGAGGCTTTTGCATGCTGAACATTCGTATGAAGGTGTCAGACGGTGAGGCATACCAATCAGCAATGTCTATTAGTGCCTCCATTGCTTCTTTTGAAATGCAGGGTGGATCCTATTCGAATATCATCTTGTAGACTCGGGTGACAAAATTATCAAACAACCAGGTGATTACTCCTCTGAAGCTGCATTCAGACAATAACTTACAATGTGTTCATAGCAGTCTTAACCGATGACCATGCCCACTCCAAGCCCGGGAACTCCTTTCAAGCATAGATTGCATCTAAGATGTAGGCAGACATGTAGATCTCTACTTGCATACCTCCGGGTGACTATCGAGCCTTCGTTACTTGTTCCTTCAGTTGATGAGCCAACATGCCGGACCATTTGCATGCTTTTCCCTCTCTAGCTAGTTGGTCCAGTGCGATCAACCAACTATGTGGGAAGGCTTTCGTGCTTTCTTTGCCACATAGTCGACATGCAAATATGACCAATTATTGATATGCCTTCCTCAGTATCTTCTTCTTATAGATCTGGTTGGGTGTCATCCTGAATCTAGCCGGCTCCTTTACCCAGTTCTTCAGAATGTGTCTCGAGTTGGAACTACTGTTGGGTAAGCTGAAAGGATTCTCCATCATAGTCACAAGCTTCAACATCTAACACACCTCATCATAATCCTGTGCTCAGAAGGTGGCAAGCTTCGTCTCGCTGACACTACTCAGAGTCATCGTCTCGGGATCATTGTGCAAGACGATCCAGTGTATCACGTCCACACATGGGAACGCGAGGTATCTGCATGTAATCCGGTACAAGCCAGACTTGTGATTGTTCACATACGTCTGATGGTCTTCGAGGTCTTCCCAAAAACTTCCTACAAATGCTTCATTGAACTCTTTCCATTTCAACTTGATTTCCTTGTCTAGAAACAGTTTGGTATCTTCATAGATCAATAGACATGTGGACAACTGCTCAACTGCTACTCCAGTTGCACTTCTGTCAGTGTCCTTTGATCCTGCTCTCTTGGAGGCCATTGATCCTATAATGCTAAGAGTTGGATGAACACTTGAAAGATCTGGAGACAAAGCAACAAGTATGGCAAGAAATCTGTCAGCGAAAACCAAAGTAAATTTGGGGAATGACATAACACATACCTAGGGAATGATAGGCAAAGATTGCACAATTTCTTCTGGGAAGCTGGGTGACTGGCTACCAGAATTGTGCAAAAGGAAATATGGACTATTTGGGAGGTAAGACTAGATATTGGATGCTAACTACTTGGATTGCGCAATGCGCAATTCCAGCTGGAAATGATTGCAGACTCAGGGAATGCATTGTGCAATTTTCTGGGCCAACAGTCATTGTCCATCAGAAATGCGCAAAACATTCCTAGAAGAAAGTGTCTAGGCAGAAATGCACATTTCTATATAGGAAGATAGAGCCTTCCTTCTCCAAATTGTGTAATGTTATCTGGGTGAGGTGGAGTCCAGGCCAAGGCTACCCAGACCCGCCAACAAGCAATTGAAAGCAAATCTGAAAGTGAATGCATGGCGACACTAAGTGAAAGAAGAAGTGATTGATCATGCATGCAAACATTGAATGGAAGACTCTTTAAATAGATCAACATGCATGTGGGTGAAGCGAGTCGCTGAATCAGCAACCGTTCATGAAAAACAGTTTCATGCATGTGACTACAGTGAGATAGAAACGAAAACTGAAGCGGTGCTAGCACAAGCTAGTATGAATTTAAACAACAACAAGCATTCAAATAAATCAAGAAAACAACACTCACACATGTGAAAACACAAAAAACAACAGAAATGCTAAAAAAGACAAGTTGAGACCACTTACCCATGAATAACTAATTCGAATGTGTCAAAGAGTCATGGATGTGTTGTGGGATGTCAAATCTCTAAGATTGATGTGAAAGAATGAGCTTTGATGCATCGAATAAATAAGTTTGGGAGCATGACATGCATGCCACAAATCGAGGAAAAAGCAACACTTGGAGGAAATTTTCTAAAACGAACTTTGGATGTAACCTCCAGCTGCTAAAAATAGTTTCCTGAATCATGGAATGCTTTTTACATGTTGCCTTTTTCTATTCCGAGAAAAAGAAAGCCATGCATGCAAGTCAATTTTTCTTGGTCCTGGGTGGAACTGGTCAACCCAACTACTCATGCATGAGGCTGCTCAACTGCTGGGAGAAAATGTGCATTTCTAGATGGGAGTTGGGCTGGCTGCCGAGGATATTTGCACAATTTCTAGGTAGAGTAGATGACTGCTTCCTAGGATTGTGCAATTCTTGGGCTGAGCAAGCCTACTGGGAAGGATTGCGTAGTTTTTTGGGTGAAGATTATCTGAAAGGATTACGCAATTCTGGAGTCTAGCAGGCTGCCAGACAGGATTGCGTAATTTCTAGAGGGAAGTTTGGTTGCTCTCCATAATTGTGCAATTTCATGGGGAAGTTGCTCAGCCTACAGCTGGACCAAGTCCGGTTGATCAACTTGTGAGGGGAATGCATCAAGCTTGGATCAACAGGTTATCATTGTGCAAGAAAAACATTGAAGCTTGTGTACTCGATGAAGCAAGACAAGGTGTTGTGAAAGGTTGGTAGGGAGGCTCCAAAACAAAGTTGAGGCAAAATTTTGGAGGGTCGTTGTAGCCGCTACAATAGAAGGGTATCAATCCTACATTGAACTAACAAGAATGGCTTGCATTGGGATTCTCGTGAGAGTTGGAGTGCAGAATAGTAGATGTTGGGTGGGAGGATGGATTCTTTTTTGTACACGAGGAAGTAAGGGGAGGTGTTTAAGGAAGGTTTTGGCATGACTCGGTTAGCCCATAAATAATTTACCAAAGTGGAGTCCCAATTTCGCTACTTAGATAATATGGTATTTTTGATAATGAAGATTAGGTTCTTATTCGTGGATTCAGCAAAAGCATTCCCCTACATATAATAATTAGCTTAATGTTTCAATATAATACCAATTTCCAATGAAAAATCATAAAGTCTTAGCGATGAGAAGTATGTTGCATTGTAAAAAAAAAAGTGAAGTAGGAATGTCGAACCTGGAAATGTTGTTCTATTGTAGAAAGCTAATGACTTCCTGATCATTCACTTATTTGAGTGGAACTTCTTTTGTCCACCACGTGAAGTAATCTGTAGAATTTAGGATGTAGTAGTGCTACTTCGACGAATGTGAGAAAATCTCCCTAATAATGTCCAAGCCCCACTATTGAAAAGGTTCTTCTACTTGCAATGGGTTACAGTAGGGTGGTTGACTTCTTGTTTTTGTCAGCACACCTTTGACAAACCAAACACTTGTGGGTGTAAGCATGAGCATATATGAATAATGTAGGCCAGTAAAGTTGGCCCACATAACCTTATGCGCTATTGTGTTTCCTGTGAAGTGTCCCCAGGCTGGTCCGTTGTGGAGATCATGCAACACATTTTTTGAATCATGTGCTTCCAAACACCTGAGAAGTACTCCATTGCGGTGCTTTCTGAACAAAACCCCATGCACCAACTGATAGGATAATGCTTTAAGTATGCATGCCCTCCTCTACCGTGTGGAAAAGTGTGAGGGAATTGTGTCATGCTCAAGGTATTGGTGCACATCCGTGTACCAATAGTTTGTGCTTGTAGTGGGGGAGGTTCGCTCCATGTTGTACATCTCAATTTATTGTTACCATCCTAAGAGATCTTCTTCTTCTTCCTTCGTGTTTACTGCTTATGCCGCTAGTTGACAAAGACCATTGTACTTTATTGTGTGAACCGACTTGATTTCTAGATCATATTCTTGCAACCCGATCATCCAACTTGCTCTCCTTTCACTCATCTCTTATTGAACAAGAAATAATATAACTTTTGGGTGTGGGACAAAGATAACACAATGATTTTCAATAGATAGGGATGAAAATGCTTTACCGCTTTGTATACCTCATAAACCTGCTTATCCATGGTAGGAAAGTTAAGTTATGGTCCTTGCAGACTTCCACTCATTAAGGAGATGGTTCGCTCATTGTTAAATTCATCCTTTTGAGTGAGTACAAAGGCAAGAGAAGTGTCAGAAGCAAAAGTGTAGAGAAAGACATATTTATTGAAGTATTGGATGTACGATACGAGTGCTTCTATTATAGCATACTTAATATGGGAAAACATGAACTTTTTGTTTTATCCCATTTATAAACTTCATCCTTCTTCACCATCTCCTGTATTGACTTGACAACCTGAGCATAGTCAGAGATGAAATTGTAGAGGAAATTGATTTTCCCTACGAAGGATTGCATGCCCTTCTTATTCACTATGAAGGGAATCTTTATGATCTTCCTGACCATGTCTGGGTCTACCTTAATCCCACTCTTAGCAATAATGTGGCCCAACAAATTACCCTCAAACATTGTGAAGATACTTTTCTTGGTATTTAAGGATATCTTGTACTTGTGACATGCTAAAAAAATTCTTTAAGTGGCATATGTGGTCTGACCTCTATTTAGAGAACAATGTTACATCGTCAAGATAGACCACTACTACTAGCCCAATCATTCCAAGTAAAGTGATGTCCATATTACGTTTGAATGTTTCACCAGCATTGATTAGCCCAAATGGAATTCGTCTAAATGCAAGCATGCCCCACTTCATTCGGAACTGTAGGTTTTAACCCTGTACAAAAATTACCTGCAAACGATTTCTTAAAAGAAGAAAATAAACAATGGTGAGAGAATAAAACATAAAATAGATATACACATGTCTTTCCCCTGGATCCTAAAATTGGGACTACCAGGTTGATTTTTTCATTATTTTCCTTTCAATGTTACAATACATATATATACATGTCGAAGCATCCATAAACCCCAATAAATTAAGCCTGGATTAGAACATAACCGTAGTTCCCTTGACCGGATCTAGAAAACACCATGGACAGAAAACCATCATGCCTAAAACCATGTGTGAAATCCATGCACAAAAACATAGGTAGGTCCACCCACCTAATATAGGGTCCAAAAAAAATTCCCGAGCTGCTACACCCGGCACAATGTACATTCTCTCACTTGTTATTTTCTTTCCACAAGGGACCATAGGAGAGCTTATTCATTGGTCCAACCCTGCAACACCTATTGTTTCTCTACACCAAGAGAACTTCTCAGTGCTCACAGACTTCGTCAATGCATCTGCAGTATTCTTTAAAGTGTCCAGCTTTACCAGCAACACCTTTTTATCCTTAACCATATCCCTCACAAAGTGATACTGAACATCAATGTGACCTATCTTTGAATGATAAGCAGGGTTCTTTGCCAAGAAAATTTCACTTTGGGTATCACAATCTATATTTATAGCTCATTGTACTATCCCCATACTTGAACACAATATCTGCAACCAAACTACTTCCTTTCTTGCATGAGTGCCTATCATGTATTCTGACTCTATAGTTGAAAGTGCCACTGTAGAATGTCCCTTACTCATCCAACTGACTGCAGCTCCAAATAGGTTAAACACATACCCACTTGTAGATCTTCTCTAATCTAGATCTCTACCCTAGTCTACATCAACAAAGACACAGATGTCCAAAACTTTGTCCAATCCTGGTCTTCCTTGGTGGCACAAACCATAATCACTAGTGCCACGCAAATACCTGAAAACTTTGTCCAATCCTATTCTTCCTTGTTGTCCAATGCTCCTTCCCTCATTTTGACATAAACCTGTTTAATACTTCCATTGGATGTGAAATGTCTCGTTTAGTACAGACCATTTCATACATCAGGCTATCGGCTGCACTTTTATATAGAACACAGGACATGACCTCTTCCTCTTCTTGTGTCTTGGGACACTTTTCAACAGATAATTTTACACCTACAGGAATAGGAACCTTAACCGGTTTATTATCCTACATATTAAACCTTTGCAGTATTGTCTCGACATACTTACTTTGGTTTAGCTAGATCTTCCTCTTTGCACTATCTTGTTTAATTTCCATGCCCAAGATATAGTTTTTAGCACCAAGATCTTTCATGTCAAATTTGGAGGAAAATTGGGTATTCAAATCCTAGACAATTTCTTTGTCATTTCCAACCAGCAACATATCATCCACATGCAAGATCAAATAAATAACATGGGCACCAATTAATTTAAAATACACACAGTGATTTGCTTTGCTTCTGGTGAAGCCAAGTCCTAGTATAAATGCATCAAATTTATGATACCACATACTTGGTGACTATTTTAAACCATACAAAGACTTTTTTAACTTGCATATAAGTTATTTTTTACCCTTCACTGCAAATCCTCCAGGTTGCTTCATGTAGATCTCTTCTTCCAGATCCCCGTGAAGAAATGTTGTCTTAACATCCATCTATTCTACCTCAAAATCAAAAGCAGCAGCAACAAATAAAAGTAATATAATAGAAGCTACCTTGGAAACAGGAGAAAAAATATCACCAAAATCAATTACCGACAGCTGGAAATAACCTTTTGCTACCAAATGAGCTTTGTATTTCCCCACCTTTCCTTATGCATTCATCTTCTTATTAAACATCCATTTGTTGCCAATGGGTTTCCTTCCAGCTGGCAACTCCACCAGATCCCAAGCCTCATTTTTGTGCAAAGATGTCATTTCATCAACCATGGCCTCTTTCCAAAGTTTTCCATCTTCTGAATCTATTGCTTCCCTCATAGTTTTGGGATCATTATCAGTTATAGATAAAGAAAAATTTGAACAGAAAGCAGATGGAATATACCTTTCTGGCTGCCTTATTTCTTGAACTGACCTTCTCATAGCTGGAGTTTGTGTCTCTTCATCTTTTAATTTCTCTTCTACTATAGAGTCGGATTCTTCCTACTTTAGCTCAAACTCTATCTTCACAGGTTCCTTTGGTAGGACTTAATGTTTAATAACATCTTTCAACTCTCTAAACACCACATCTCGGTTGTACACAACCTTCTTTTTTTCTGGGTTCCAAAGCTTATAACCTTTTAAACCATCCTTATACCCAATAAAGATGCACCTTTTAGATTTACTATCCAACTTTGTTCTTTTCTCCTTTGGAACATGTACATATGCATCACATCCAAATACCCTCAGATGTGAAAGAGAAGGGTTCTTACTAGTCCATACCTCTTGTGGAGTCTTATCCTCCAACGTTGATGAAGGTGATTTGTTAACCAAGTAACATGTAGTATCCACCGCATCTACCCAAAATTCTTGTCCTAACCCGACACCACTTAGCATGCTTCTTTCCTTTTCCATCAACGTCATGTTCATTCTTTCTTCAGCTCCATTTTACTTAGGTGTGTATGTAGTAGTATTATTCCATGCTATACCACACTTTTTACATAACTCTTCAAATTCTTTCTTGCAAAACTCTCCACAGATATCTGTCCTCAACACCTTTATCTTCTTCTTTGTCTGGTTTTCCACCAGAGCCATAAATTCTTTAAACCTGTCAAAGATTTCAAATATCTTCTTGAAGAAATATATCCATGTATTCCTTGAGAAGTCATCTATAAATGATACATAGTACACAACCTTACCCAGTGATGGAACCGATAGAGGTCCAAACACACTATTATGCACAAGATCTAATATTTGTTTTGCCCTGTTAGCGCCAGAGGGGAAATTCACCCAATTTTTCTTCCCATATACACAATTTTTATAGAAATAAAATTTCAGAGAGAAATTAGACATATCTTCTACCATACCATTACCCTAAAGTAATCGAAGGCCCTTCTCTCCAATATGTCCAAGCCTTTGATGCCATAGCATGGTATTTTCTCCAGAGACCACTAGATTTTTTGCTCCACTTTCAAGAACCACAAAACTATTTCACCCGTCAATAATAGTGCTACCACGAATCTTGTACAAAGTTTAAATCCAAACTCCCCACATCAATATCAATGCTCCCTGAACCATCTTGCAGGTATCTTTATCAAACATTGTTTTTACACCTGCATCATCCAACTTGCTTACAAAAATTAGAATTTTGGTCAATGCAGGAATATGCAGAACACCTGGAAGTGTTATAATCTTTCCACCTTGAAACTTCAACTTGAATTATCCATGAACAATGATTCTAGCCTTCCTATCATCCCCTAAGAATACATCACCATCATCATATTTCTCATACTCGTAAAACCACTCTGTGTGGGGAGTGAAGTGAAAAGATGCACCTGATTCAATCAACCATGCCTCATGATCTACATGTGTACTTGAAG
>APFE031508603.1:90710-104764 GCA_000404065.3 Pinus taeda | reverse complement strand
ATATAGATTTATATTATTCCATGCTGAGTATGTGTTGATATATATATAGATATAATGATTTATAGATGACAATACACAAATATTATTGATAATGATGATATATCTTGTGTGGCTCAAAATAAAGAAATGTTTATTGTTATTTTGGAGTTTATATAAATATATATATATATATATATATTGATATTGGTTTAATATAATGTCTATTTCATTCACTATATTTTGAGAATGCATTTATGTTTTTTTCACTTCACATATAAAATTAATTATTATTTAAACAATAATGTCAAAAAAATGTGCTTTAAAAGTATATTTACTATAATCTATCACTAACTAGTTTATAACACCATCTAAACCGTACAGTTTAGAGTTGGTTTTTCCAACACTTTATTTCCGTATGAGCTAAGTATGGTGAGTTTTAAGCTCACAGGGACTTTGCTTCTGCCTAGTTGTCTTAGTCGACACTGGGCTTCCTCCTTTGCTATATAATGGAGGTCTTCTATGTACTTTTATTTAAGATTGTGAGTAAAATAATAGTCTAACATGGGATCATTGAGAGCTATTCTTGTCTTGAAATATTTTTGAGTTTAGTAAATTTTTTATGATTTTGAATGGAGAGTTTCAGTTTCAGTGAGGTTTCTAAATCTAGATATTTGTCTATGAGATGATGCTTGATCTCTCTAGGAGATTATGGTTTGAATCTATTAGATCTGAATGGGATTTCTTTGTGACCCTATCCGATCATATTGAGTTTCGATACCTGCCGCTTTTTAATAGCTAGAGTTCTAGGTTCATTTTGGGGCCAATTTTTTTTAATTTTTCCATTGATCATTAATCCCTTTCTCTCTTTATGAGAGTTTGTACATGGGTACCTAATCAAGCCTGGTAGTTGGGACTCATTCTTTGGTTTTTTTTTTTTTCTTTAGTTACTCCTTATGTTTTGCTTAATGGAAGTGTTAGAATTGGTTTTTCCAACGCTTCATTTCCGTATGAGCTAAATATGGTGAGTTGTAAGCTCACATAAACACTTGTATCTACCTAATTGTTATTAACTAATTTTCATAGTTATCCTTAACCTACACTAGCATTCCTCCATTACTATATAATAAAAATCTTCTATGTATTTTTATACAAAATAATAAGTAATAAAATACTCCAAAACTCGTTGTCTATTTTATTTTTGAAATAAACCAATTAATTCCAGAATAAACCTAAAATAACACTTTAAAAACAATTAAATTCTAAAGCTGCATCACAATTCTCGCATGTAAAACTTGTTCGAACTGTTATACATGTCCTATCTAACTGGACATATCAAATTATTTAACATGCAACTGTACACCAGAGGAAGCGCCGCCTAATGAGTAGCCTATGATTCATAATTGATATCCAAGCAAAGAAGAACGATGAACAGACTTGGAACTGCACTTTCAGTTACCATATGGCTCAATTTTCTCATTATTTGGGTTGCTAATACAGTTCATTATAAAGGTTGCAGTTATTCATTATATATCACTTTGGTGAAACAATGCAGATATTCATTATATAACATTTTGGTGAAACAAATGCAGGTATTTTTATATTTTTTTTATGAAATGCACTTCATTTTGACTGCAGGTGAAATTCATTAGAGTAAAACCAATGATTGTATTTTTTATGAATTATTTTTTAGATAAAAAAATGAATCAGATAAAATTAATTGGAGTTGTTTATGGATGTGGAAAAATTGTTTGGACAGTTAAAAGTGGCCGAAAATTTTCAAAATTTTCTATAGTAATAGTGTTTGAATTATATTTTTTTATGATGAAAATAGATTCAGCACCATCAAAAATCTCTAAGACACCCAAAATATTGAAATTTGCCAGCTATAATTTGGATTTTAAAAAAATCTTCCATAATTTATCAAAATATAACAAGAATTTCTATAATTTTGAAAGAAAAACCAATATTAATGGTAAAGAGAAATTACGAGGGAAACGAGAATTTAATGTTTTTCTATTTTGATAAGTTGGGAATGGTGTCATTTAAGGAATTAGATTATGGTCAGCGTTCAAAATTGAACTCATACGAATTCTTTTGGGTTTTTCGCCAGTTTCGTAATAGCTTAAAAAATTATGTTTCGAAAATATTTTATAATATCAAAATCACTTGTGAATGGCAAAGTTTAGATTAAATATCTACATTTCAAAAGAATGGCCGTATGTTTAATAGTTTTAAATTTATGGGCCTAGTCAGGACCAGGACATAAATCAATTTCAAAGTTTGGTGGAAGAGAGTATTCAGACAACCTCATACGAGTATGTCAGGACTCATCGGAATCAGAGTCAACTAAAAGATTGATTAAGCAGAGAGTTGATTCTTGTGTGGATATGTTCTTTGGGCAAGAGATTCGCGAACTGTAGTGAAACTATTCATAAAATTCAGTATTTTGATCGGCAAGTCAGTGTCATTGTTATAAGCATTAAAAATTATAGAAATGTGACATATCATTTAACAAATCTTATTATTAAGAAGGTGGAAAATTAAGGAGTTGTCTATAATGCGATTTTTTGGAGATTCCGGTGACGGAATTCGGCGGAAGAAATTGAGTTTAAATCTTGATTTGTTGCAGTTAAAATGGGTTTTTAACTGCATATTTGGATTTAGCACCCTGAAAAATCCCTGGGATGCTTTGATTGTGCAGAAACTAGCTATCAAACTTGCGATTCTAATAAATTGCTGCCGGATTTTGACCAGACAAACCTACAGGAAAAGCTTTCAAAAAGTCGCCTTATAGACAACTGCGAAAATTTATGATGAAGTAAGGCTATGCTATCTTTGAAACATGTGTTCATTAATTTCCTTTCTTACTTTATACAATCTCAATATTATGTTTTTTATACAATCTCAATATTATGTTTTTCTCCATTTTAGCTTGAGTTTTCTTTTTTCTCAATTTTAGCTTGGGTTTTCTTGTATATGGAGAAGGTAGTAGTTGGTATGGGTAGTTTTAAGTTTTAACTTCAAGTTTTGAGTGAGTATTTTTTTTAAATATTTTACTTTAAATGTGTTTTGGTTAATGTAATGCTTGGTTTTGATTGTTGCTTCTTTATGTTATGTTTCGTTAACAGTTTGATTTCATAATTTGATATGTTTTGGTTAATGTAATGCTTGGTTTTGATTGTTGCTTCTTTATGTTATGTTTCGTTAACAGTTTGATTTCATAATTTGATATGTTTTGGTTAATGTAATGCTTGGTTTTGATTGTTGCTTCTTTATGTTATGTTTCGTTAACAGTTTGATTTCATAATTTGAATGTCTAAGGCGTGAATTTATGGTCGTATTTTTTGCGTGAATTTATGGTCGTATTTTTTTCATGCACAATATCAGCCATAAAAAAAACAATGAATTATGAATTTTTTTTTATTTTAATATTTAATATTGCATTCCATATTATTTAGCAGCACTAAATAGAATATAGGGAGGGTTATGTCCATTGTGAAGAGAGCCATAAGCCTTAGTAAATAATTGTGAGAAGGAAAATTTCATTATGAATGTGTACGGATTCTAAGTTTGGATCACATCGAAATATTAACATTTAGAATGTAATTTCCTTCTCGGGTTATGTCCATGTTAATGTACCATATGAATTTTTAATAGAGTTAGATATAGAAATATAAAGTTTTATCAATGAAGAATTTTTATAAATACCATTTATCTTTACTAAAAAAAGGATGTGCTCTTTAGAGGCTTTTAAGTTGCATGCACATGTGTAGTAAGAATTTTTAGAAATCTAAAATTTTATCAAATGAAATTCATTTATCAATACTTAAAAAATGATGTGGACCTTAAGTTGTTTGTTATTTTGATGTGAGGACTTTGTCTTTATTCTCACCTTATAATAGAGTATTTAATATTGCAACCATACACCTTTATTTATCCTTTGCATTTTTTTTCAAACTTCGTTTACTGTTGGTTTTTTTTATCAAATATGGTGAATTGGGAATTAAGAATTAGATTTATATCTTTGACATTTAAGATTTAAATTCATCACTATAACATTTAAAATTTGATATTTTTCTCCATTAATTCTCAATTCATTATTAGACATATAAATATAAATACAAAACTTTCTCAAAGCATTATTGAGTTTCAAAATGGCCACATAAACCTAAAAATGATTGTGTGTGAGTTTGAGAGATTACGGAGATGAACGAATATATTTTTGCTTAACATAACTTTCTAAAATGTGTTTGAGTAAATAAAGTTCTAGGATATGTTTACGAATTTTCCAATTTAATTTAATTTGAAATTCTAAGTTATATTTTACAAAACAACAACATAATTAGAAAAACATAGTCTTTCTGATCCTAAATTTAAATAAGATTATTCAATAAATAGTCTATTATATTAAAATTTATCATTTTTTTGTTTTAATATGAACTTGTTTTTATTTCTTTCATCAATAAATATGTTATTACTTTTTAATATATTTACTTACTTATTCTATTATTTTTATTGATTGAATAAGTATAAATCTTGAACAATGTACCATATTAATAACCTTATGAAGGATAAAAATAATTGTCAATTGTTGATGCATTTGGTCTCCCACAACATTCAAATAAACCATGTAATATTTAAAATAAAGTTGGTATTCATCTACATGAAGATGATGAATCAAATAGTGTAGAGCTTGTTGAAAGACAAAAGTCATCAAAGAAATGCAAAAAAATATTCAAATTTAAATGGAAGACAACATTCTCATGGGCTTATGTTGTAAAATATTGTAATGGTACTGAAAGGATAAAATGTTCTTGGTGTGTTAAATTTAAATGAGACACTCCATTTCCAAAAGAGGAAAGTACTACTCTTCAAGAACTTAGTGGTCTAAGTGGCCATGTAAAATCAGAAGATCATAAATTCTATTTACAACTTTTTGAGGGAAAAAGCAAACGAAGTAATATTTCGATCACTAAACATGTTGAACTAATGGTAGATGCTGAGAAGAAGAAAATTATATCAATGATTGAAAACACTTAGTTTTTTCTATACATGATTTATATTTAGAAATGTATAAGTCAGTATGTGACTTGAATAGGTATAAATGCACTATACACATGCTTCTAACAGATAAATATTTTGCATACACAAATACAACATCAAGAAAAGAGTTTCTTCAAGCTACTAAAGAGGTGTATTGGAACAAAATAAAAGAGGATATTTTACATAGCCCATTTTACTCAATTTTAGTTGATGAAAGCACCGACCAATTATACATTTGATTGTTTATATTACATATTTGACAAATGGAGGAAGAGATCAATGTGTAACAAAGTGTATATATTTGCTTCAATTAAGGGATGGAATAGCTCAGTATGTATGATGTAGTGAGAAATCATTTAGCATAAATGGATCTAAGTTAGTTGGTTTTGGCTTGGATGATGCATATTCTATGAGGGGTATTCATGAAAGTTTATCTTCTAAGATTTGTCTAGATGCTCCTCATTTATTAGATATCCATTGCATAGCTCATAGGGAAGCATTAGCAGCCAATGATGCTTCATCTCATTTTCTAGAGTTGAAATATATTGGCAAATTTGCAAAGAAAGTCTATTCATGACATAGGAAATCAAATAAAAGACATGGAGAGTTGAAAGAGCTAATGGGTAAATTTTAAATCACTAAGTTAGAGGTCTTAAAAATTCATTAAATTAGATGGTTTCCTAGAGGCAAGGTCATGGAAAGACTTGTTAAACTCATGATTGCTTTGTTAAAGGATTGGGAGTTGGGGGGGGGAAATATATATGAGTTGGCAACACTATTTCAAGTGCAATTTTGCATCCATCTACTTGTAGATATGCTCATTGAATTAAATAAGTTGAATCAAGAGTTCCAAGAGGATTATGTTGATATTACATTTATTGACACGATTTTATATGTTTCTATTAGCATGTTTCACAAACTATTTTTGCAAAGCATTTTTGGGGTAGGTGCAATGCACATGCCCTCTTTTTTAGTTGAAGCACAAGGAACCCTTAAATTTTCATATAGCACAAGTAGGTACATTTACATCCATTGAGGTTCAAAATTTTTACAAAGATACAAAGATCAGGGACACTAGATAATTGTTTTCTTTTGGGAAAATGTTTGGTTGTAAAGGATGTTGAATATTTAGATAGAAGATTCATAGATTTACTTGTATTTAATGCTACTAAGTTTTTTAGTTCCCAATATTGTTATGAAGAAGTGAATGATAGATATTGTCTAACAAAAGGATGATTGAAATGTTCATGTAAAAAATTTGGTGTTGGAGAATCACCTATTGTAGATACTGCAAAATGTCTAGGTGAAATGGATGAATTTATTTGTACCATTTCTAAATCATATCCCAAAATCATATGTATGAAGCATGGGATCTATGTGAAGGTGAAGTTGAATTATTTGAAGGATTTCCATATTTCATGCAATTATGACAAGTTATTCTAGTTATCCCAGCAAGCACAATAGATTGTGAAAGAGGCTTCTCAAAATTAAATAGGATAAAAAATGATGATAGATCAAGACTTTCATTTTAGACACTAAATATGTTAACGTTTATCTCATAGTGTACACCATGATCTAAATGAGGCAGATTTGAATACTATTTATGATGTATGGAAACAAATGAAAACTAGAAATCATAGAAGAGGACATCTACAAGACTTCCTTCAGAACCATATATGGGCATTATGAGTTTGTTGTAGTTCCATTCGGTTTGACTAATGCTCCATTTTATTTTATGTGGTTGATGAATAGTGTGTATCATCCTTATCCATAAAAGTTTTTTACTGTATTCATTGATGACATCCTGATATATTTTAAGAATGAGGAAGAGCATGTCGAGCATTTAGCAGTAGCGTTGATTGCTAAGAGGGCATTAGTTGTACGCCAAGCTTAGAAAGTGTAGTTTCTTTTAGACATAACTACACTACTTGGGACATGTTGTTTCTAAGGAAGGTAGAGTAGAAAATCCAGAAAAAATAAGGGCTATCATGGAGTGGGAAGATCCTAAGAATGTGCATGAAGTTAGATCATTCATGGGGTTAGCAGGTTATTATAGGAGGTTCATTCGGAACCTTTCACGCATTGCATATCCTACTACTTCATTGCAGAGGAAAGGTAAGAAGTTTAAATGGAAAGAGGAGTGTCCAACCAATTTTGAACAGTCGAAGAAGTCGTTAACAAACTCTCAGTGTTAAAGATTGCAAATCTAGATAAAGAGTTTGTAGTGTGCACAGATGCTTGCAAGAGAGGGCTTGGTGGAGTCCTTGTGTAGGAGGTATAGGTGGTGCATTATGAGTCCAGGAAACTAAATGAGAAAAAGAAGAACTACGTGACTCATGATCTTGAGTTGGTAGCTATTATTCATGCCTTGAAGATGTGGAGACATTATCTTCTTGGCAGGAGGTTTGTGTTGATGAGCAATCACAGTGGGTTGAGAAATGTGTTTGACCAACCAAATTTGAATCCCATGAAAGATAGATGGTGGGCTACCCTCAGTGAGTTTGACTTTGAGATCAAATACATCAAGGGTAAGGAGAACAGGGTTGCAGATGCTCTCAATAAGAGAGTGCAGAAGAACCATGTTGCAACAGTGAACTCATATGGGACAGATTTATAAGATCAAATCTTACAGGAAGGACAACAGGATGACAAGTACAGGGAACTTATGTACAGGTTACAGTAGGATACAAGTGATCAAGATGTGAACTATCATCTCACGGCAAATGGCTTGGTGAGATTCAAGGATAGGATCTATGTGTCGAATGACAGTGGGCTCAAAAATATTATTTTGAGGGAATTTCATGTCAAGAAAAATTCAGGATACCCAGGATATCAAAAGGCATTAACAACAGTGAAAAATTTATACTACTGGCCAAATCTAAAGAAGGAAATGGCAGATTTTGTGGCTAGATGCTTGGCCTTTCAGCAAGAGAAAGAGGAGTGTAAGCATCCAAGTGGATTTCTCTAGCCTATTTTGATTCCAGAATGGAAATGGAAGGCCATTTCCATGTATTTCATTAAAGGTCTTTTGAGGACATCGAGGCATCATGATTCTATCATAGTTGTGGTAGACAGGTTAAACAATCTAACTCACTTCATTCATTGAAGACTACTTATTCAGCTGGTGAGGTTGCATAGGTCTTCATCAGGGAGATCGTGATATGTTATGGTGTTCTCAAGAACAATGTGTTGGACAGAGATGCTAAGTTCACTTCCAAGTTTTGGAAGGAGTTGTTTGTAGGTTAGGGGAGAGAGTTTGCCTTCAATACATCTTATCATCCGCATACATGTGGATAGAAAAAGAGGGTCAACAAGATTCTGGAGGATATGTTAAGGATGTACCTGATGCATCAACAGAGGAGAAGGGACTAGTACCTTCCATTTGTTGAGTTTTCTTACAATAACGGCTATCATGAGTCACTGAGGATGAGTGAGGCACTATATGGGCGAAGTTGTAACAGTCCCATCGATTGGAGTGATCCAGTGAACAAGGTACTTATTGGATGGACATGTTAGAAAACATGGAACAAGAATTGTAGGTTATCAGGAAGAATTTAAAGGCAGCACAAAATAGGAAAAAGAGTTATGTATACTAGCATAGAGAATTTAAGGAGTTTCAGGTTGGGGAGCATATGTATTTCTGCATCAAGCCCAAGAAGAGCTACTTGAGGATTGGATCATGTGCCAAATTGGCACCACGGTATTGTGGGCCTTTTGACATCCTTGAGAGGATTAGACCAGTGGCCTACAGATTTACACTGCCTCCAACAGTAAAATTCCATGATGTTTTCCATGTTTCATTGCTTAAAATATATGTAAAGGATGTTGATCATGTTATTGAAGGAGAATTCCATTTTCAACCTTAGCGCATATTGCGGAGGAAACAACTCATGCTTTGGAACAGAGCAATCAAACAAGTTAAAGTTTAGTGGAAGCACTTTGGGCATGATGAAGCTACATAGGTGATGGATGATCAGATACGGGGTATGTATCCTTCATTTTTTTCCACTTGAGGAAAAGTAGTTTTGGTATTTTTATATATTTATCTATGGTTTATATTGTAAATACCATCACGATCTGTGTTATAAAGCTCCAATAAGTGGTATGGTTGTCATGATGGTTTTGTTTTTTAGCAAGTTGTTATTATAAATACTGCAACGAGATGGGCTATAAAGCTCCAAAGGCAGTATGTTTTTTACTTTCAGTGGTTTTGTTGGTTGTAGGTGTCATAAAACATCGAGGATGATTTTCCTCTAAGGGGAAGGGTCTGTAACGTCCTCGGGTTGAAAGTTCATGTAGAAAAAAGTCAATAAGGGAAAAATAAGACCACAGTCAAGGGACACTTATTGCAAGTTGAATGTTGGGAAAAATATCCTAGTGGGCATCACTTGTTGTCTTTATGGCTAAGGGGAAATTGGAAAAGGCAATGGAAAAGGCTTTGAAAAGGAAAAAAGGTATTTTTGGCACTTTATTTATGAAAATAATGGAAAATAGGAGAAAAGGAAGGTGAAAAGTCACATGTTGCATGTGAGGAGGAAAATAATGGAAAATTGAAGAAATTAGAGGCATCGTAAATAAAAAAAACAATAGAGCATCAGTTGATAGCCTTTAGTCATATCAGTTTAGGAATTAGTCTCAGAGAGGAGAAGAGCACCAAGGGGAGAAGGAAAGTAAGCAAGCAAAGGAAGGACAAGGAGAGAAAAGGAAAGAATGGATCAAGCAAGGAAATTTTGGATCAAGGAACTTCAGCAAGAATACTTGTAGGTAACAAGTTGCATGTATGATTTCCTAGCTAGTTTTGACATGCATGGTATGTGCATGTTGGTATTTAGTTCTTTTGTTTTCATTTGCGTGGATTTTGTTGGGTTTTGACAGTAGATTTTAGAATTTCCTTGTCATTTTTGGATAACCATGGTATGATGGGACTTTTCTCAGTTTGAGCTTTGGATTGCTGGAAGATTTTGGATCCGAGTGAGGTGGTCTCAAGAAAATTCCCAAAGGAATATTAATTCCTTAACCGGTAATGGAGGGATACATGATAAATCTTGAGGGCGAAGATGGGAAAATTCCTCAAGGTATGGGAGAAGAAATTCCAAGGCATCCAATCTCAATTTGGTTTTGTGATCTCGACACCAGTTTAGGTGAGATCACAGTATGGTGAGGGTGGACGTGGTTTAACCTCTCAATTCCCTTAGTTGTTTATGGATTGGTTTATCCCATAAGATCCCACATTCATGCTTTGAATATGGAACAAGGGTGATTAGCTGAAAGAAATATTTGGTTAAGCCAATATATAGTTGCGTGGTACGTGGAAGTCCTGAACCTGGTTGGTTTTTACCTACATTTAATAAGAGCTAAGTTTCTCTTGCTTTTGATGAGTAAATGTACTTGTTATTATGTGGCTTTAATGGTTGTTCTCTCATTGTTATTTATCTAGTTATATGTTGGTTACAAGTATGGTTATTTGAAAGTTTTTAGTCATGGCTCTTTCCATGCTTTTACTTGTAACTGAAGGAATAATGAATGCAATACCTAATTTATTTTATGATAGTTAATGTGAGAAGGCAGTGATCCTTCTTGTTAAAACTTAGATAAGTTTTCAACTCCTTATGTTCAGACTTGCATTCATGACACGTAGGTTACATGTTTACCAAGTGTTTGATGGAACATCAGTCCCAATTGGTAAGGTAAGGTCAAGTTCTAGTTTCAATTTTGGTTTAAAAGCATTGTTTCTATGTCATCTATCATCTCTACAAGTTTCCCTGAGTTTTGGGCATAGGCCTGACTCTTGGCCTTAAAAAAGTGGCTTAGAATTCAAGGTCGCTGGAATAAAATTGTATGTAAATGTCCATAGTCGTGCGGAGGTAGGCTTATTAGTGCGACTAGAGAGATATGGTCACTTGCATGCCTTTGACAAGGGAGCGACTAGGGCTCTAAGTAAGTGAAAAAGACATTCATCTCAAGGGATGGACACCTGGAGTGGTTGGATTGCCCCTGGAGGTCCTGTAGCACTTGAGGGAAGTTAGTAAGGTCTTAAATTTTCAACTCCATTTCCTTAATTTCATTTACGAGGTTGAGTCTTATCATAGTGACCCTCGGCTCATGTTTACCTGGAGAAAACCAATGAAAGTGGATAAATGTGGGAGGAGGCATTAACATTTTTTCATCGGACATGCCTGACAAAAGGCACAATGTAAAAAATGGCATCAAGAGATGGGAAAGTTCCCATTCATAGCTTCTTTCTAGCACCAAGTTGCATTATGTTACTTCCATGATATGGATGTAGACTAACAGAGACTGCGGTATGGAAATTGTTCCATCAACTAATGCACAGTAATAGATGGATTGCAAACCCCCTGTTAACTGTCACCGAGGGGGGCATAATTGACATAAGATGTCAATGTAGACAAGTAGCCATATGGATAATATTAAGAAGAGGGGGAAATGCATGTTGTTTAGCTGCTTAAGCAACAAATAGTGGACCACCCCCATTAACTATTATAAGGTAGGGGTACCCCCACAATTAACGTGGACCACCAATGTGATTTTTCTATGTAGTACCAATGGGGAAGTAGCGAGAGGCTTAACCCTAAATTTTTTATAAACTAGATATAACATAAAATAATGAAATAACACTTAAAGGTCAGACTTGGTAGAGTCCATAGGTTGGTTAAGGTGGTAGGGGTGATGTGGGCTTACTGACATTTACGTGGGTGCCATAAATGATATGGAGCCACCTGGGTGATGTGGTAGAGAAATGTGGGTGCCATGTGGGTTGCCACATGGTAGAACCCCACTTATGTGGCAAGGATTAAATGGCCAAACTTTAAATGAGCATTACTTTTGGTCTAGGCATTAGATAGATATAAAATTTATATCGCCAATTTTTTTTGAAGATTTTCACATGTTGGTATTGTCCAAAGTTAGTTCTATTAAATTTGGTGAAGGAGGAATTTTCTAACCCCATCTTCACCATAGAGTTTGAGTGTCAGGTTTATTATCATGTAACACCTTCCATAACTAATGGGAATACAATGGGGTGGAAGGAAGTGATACACATGTCTTGTGGAAGTTAGGAATTAAAGCCAGCCTCCTGGTTGAAAACTTTGCATTTGTCTAATAGATTTGGCTCAATGTCTCAGGATTATCCTATCATTGATGATTTAGACAACAAGATTTTGGTTACAATCCTCGTAGATATGGACTTAAAAGCATCTCATCAAGGGAAGATCCATGCATGTCATTAGTAACACGGGACAAGGGTAGATAATGGTATTGAGGACATAGTTTTGACTATTACAAATTTGACCCATCCACCACATAGAACATGGTCAAAGCCTTAGAAGTAGATGTCAAGGTTGAGTGAGCCTATACTAAGGATGAAAATATGGATTAGATGATTACTGAATTTGTTCCAAACCTTGGCTCTAGCCTCATGCGAGATACCAAATAATTTTGAACAATGAAATTATATTAAACCTACTCATGGAGGATACTAACTATAAGGAAATTTTGCAATGATTAGATGCTTTAGAGAAGAAAAATCAATTACTAATCACCCTCTGCCCCTTGCTAGTTTGAAAGCATGGTAGATTATTAGTTTGAAAGCATGGTGGATTATTTCAACTAGTATTAGTGGGAACCTTGAAAGATATGCTTATCATAGTTCATCCAACTAAGGAAACTTTTGATGGGAATGCTCCAAGTTCTTCAAGTTGTGGCTTTTAATTTCACACTTGTAATTTGTTGTTTACTTACTTTAAATACTCCTTATTTTATGAATATGTCATTTTGGTTCTAGTTTTCGTATGGGATAACTAGTCCCTTTTCTTGATATGCTAATAAAATGGAACTTGGAAGTTTAGTATGGCTTGGTTTCCCTCTCATGAGGTTAGGTCACTCTTCTAATCTCTACGTGGACTCTCTAGACAATGAAAATTTTAGGGCTTATCTCTAAACCCTTTTAACTAGTTTGGTTTCCTTCGAACATGCTATCACTAAAGTTATTTTTCTTTCTTTACACTTATATATATTGTGTTTCATAATATAATAGAATAGAACAAGCTTGCCTAAAAAACAAGAAAGAGATTTCAAATTGGTGATAAGACTGATAGAGAAATCACCACCTGTGAAAGCTATGACTTCATTGATATTTCAAATAAGGAAAGAAAAATTGAAAACAAAAATACATTCAATTGAAAGAAAAAAAATTCAACGAAAAAAATAATTTAAAAGTACATGATGGATTCTTAGGTCACTCTTCTAATCTCTATGTGGACTCTCTAGACAATGAAAATTTATGGGCTAATCTCTAAATCCTTTTAACTAGTTTGGTTTCCTTTGGACATGTCATCACTAAAGTTATTTTGCTTTCTTTATACTTATATATATTGTGTTTCATAATCTAATAAAATAGAACAAGGTTACTTAAAAAACAAGAAAAAAATTTCAATTTGGTGATAAAACTAATAAAAAATAAAACTATGATTTCATTGACATTTTAAATAAGGAAAAAAAAAAAATTGAAAACAAAAATTTATATACATTTAATTGAAAAAAATAAACTCAAAAGTAAAAAAAATTAAAACTACATGATGGACCAAATTCAAAGATGAAAACTATTTCCAAAATTGAAATCCCATAAAAAATTACTAGCATGAAAAGTACAATTAACATTTGGAGTTTATTAACCAATTAACTATGCTAAAAAAATTGACATTTGGAGTTTATTAACCAATTAACGATGCTAAAAAGTTTTAGGTGATTAAAAAATATAAGAAAGGAAAAAGTACAATTGACATTTGGAATTTATTAACAAATTAACGATGCTAAAAAGTTTTAGGTGATTAAAAAATATAAGAAAGGAAAAATTAAAAATTAAAAAAAAGGGGTGAAATAAAGCTAGATTCAAAAGTCAAAGTTGTTTTCCAAATAAAAAGTTTCAAGAAAAACAAAGTTAAAAGGAAGTTCAATTTGAAGATCAAACCTAATTTGAAAATTAAGAGCTACGAAAATTAGAAAATAAATAAAAA
>APFE031508603.1:71319-89652 GCA_000404065.3 Pinus taeda | reverse complement strand
TATTATTAAAAATAATAATAATAATTAATATATAAGTGTAATATCCCTATCATAATAATTCAGTGTAAAATTAATTTAAAATTATGAATTAGTAATAAAACTGATTCTTGATTTCTGTAAAATTGTAAAAGCAATGAATCTATAACACACGACCCATCATGACAAAAATACAACAAAACCGTTTAAGTTTTTGGGGGAAGAGGGTTGAAACAATTTAGAACAAAGCGATTCATGACAAGTAGACCTGCACGCTCGCAGTTTTCGAATGGTGGCAAACCGGGCACACGTCTACTTTGTTTTTGCAGTGCCTGCACAGGGAAAGATGGCAGCAGGGCAACAAGAATATGGACACATCATTACTCCTGCACAACCTGCATGTTTTCGGTGTTTCAAGGTCCCTGTTCTCCCTGTGGATGGCGTACATGGAGTTTCCGGTCACAAAATGAGACGATGCAGTGTCCTCATCTTGGCTATCTCCGCTCCCTTCTTTGCTTATTTTGTCTATCTGCACCCGCAGGGATCTGGCCAGCACTTCGCTGCACTAGGCACGGTTCTGCCACGAATGTGCTTTGACCATGAGACCTCTTATCTGGTCTTATAGTTCTATGTTCCTTCATTCCATGGTCATCACCTGGGCCTCGTTCTCGTGTAGCTTGGAGGATATGCACTGCGCCACGGCACACAACAACGCCCTCGAATGCTTCTGTGTCTTCTCTATTAGGATGCTATATTGCTTTCACTGTTGGATGCACAATGTCATGAAAAGATAAGTATTTTGCTGGCTTTCTTGAAGAAAAATATAGGAATATTTTATATGTTTTCTTGGTAGAGAAAATATTTGAATGCATGCAGTAAAAGATTGATTATTTTATAGGTTTTCTTGGTAAGGAAAATATGTTAATGCATGTAGTTAAAGATTGATTATCTTATATGTTTTCTTGGTAAAGAAAATAGGTAGTTCCTATTAGAAAGACCATATGTGAGTCTTGTGTGTGAAATGCTTGTCTCTTGTCATTTTCTTGGAATAAAATCCTTGCTAAATATAGCCAAAATATCTTCTTAAGAAAAGAAGGTGAGGCATATAAACGTCCTAAGGACATAGCGTAAAAAGTGGCCAAGTTTTCTTGAATTAAAATATGTATTTTTATAAAAAGTTTCTTGAAAAATGATATATGTGAATTGCATGGTGATACTAGCTAATTTCTAGGTTTTTTGTGAAATAATTATACATTACATGCATGATAGAATTAGCTAATGATGCGCTTCTAGGCTCATAGATATTCATTTCTATAGCTTTCTTTTTAAAAAAGTGTGCATACGTCATGTATGAAAATGATGGCTTTTATGAAAAGATTTCTTGAAACAAAAATAGAGTTTCCTATTTTTGAAAGATATATGAATAGTGTTCATATCATATCAAAAATCCATATTTGTTTCATGAAAAGATTATGTGCATTGAAGAAAAAGTAATTGTGTTAGGAAAAACACATGTTGCATGCACATAACGGTAGTTATTGTGACTGTGGAAGTATGATTTTTTGTGTACATAGAGAAAATGATTGTGTTAACTTTCTTGAAAATAATAATCTCTTGAAAATATTGTCTTGTTAGATGAGTTGTGTCAATTTCTTGATTTTGATGCATAAAAAGGTAAGCTAACCTTGTTATTGTATCTTAATTTTTATGCATAAAGATGGATATCTATAATGATTTCTTGAAAGGGAAGCACGAGAAACCCTCATATAGGAAGATAGAGAAATGAGGTTATAATGGCTTCCTTTAAGAAAGAATTATGTAATTGTTTACATGAAATGTTGATAGAATTCTAGAAAAGGGAATATGTGTTGCATACATTAAAGGAGGGCTCTTATGATAAGCTATTGGATGTGCAAAGAATAGTCATGGTGTTCTAGAGATATGTTCTCTATATGTTCTAATATGTATATATAATTTTTTGGCGAATCTCTCACCAAGCATGGCGAATATTTTACTCAATTATAAAATCTTGTAAGATTCTTGGTATTACCATGGGTTATCATAAACCTGGAGCTTAAAATTACTATTAGTAATTTTATAAATTAATAAAATTAAAAGTTGATTTTTATTTTATTTTTTTGTTTAACCAACATAAACCTGTAGCTTAAAAATTACTATTAGTAATTTATATAATTAATAAATTAATAGTTGATTTTTTTTTATTTTTTATTTTAACCAACCTAAAATGTTTAACATACACTAAATTACAGCGTTTTTTACTGTTGATCCACCAAGCCCAGAGAGGGATCAAATATTTTTTCACTCTATGCTAGTTTTAACATACACTAAATTACAACGTCCATACTGTTGATCCACCAAGCCTAGAGAGGGATCAAATATTTTTTCACTCTATGATAATTGCACATCACGATATTTGATACCTCTGGGGTTAGTAGATCCAGAGTAAAGATGGATCTATGCTGGTTTAATTCCCCCATTTAAATAGGCTACATTCGAGGTGAATACCATGGGTCAATACCATGTGTGAATACCATGGGTCAATACCATGTGACATTTTTATTTTTTATTAATACTAATATTAGGGTTAATAATGTTTTTTTGCATGGTATTAATAACAATCTAGTTCATGGTATTTGTCCCATAGTATTTTGCCCATAGGTTTCACCTAAATATAATGCATTTTTTGAGTGTTCTTAAATATAAGGTGACTTATGGAGTAAATATAAAAAAATGTTTTATTTGTTTACCATACCTCTCGTTTTATTTATATTTTTATTAATTTATCATACCTCTTTTACAAATATGGTATTTGGCCCATAGGATTCACTTAAGTAAAACCTCTTTCTTGAGCATTCATAAATAGAACGAGGGTTATGGACTAAATATAAAAATAGGTTTTATTTATTTACGAGGGTTATGGACTAAATATAAAAATAGGTTTTATTTATTTACCATACTTCTAGTTTATTTATATTTTTATTTATTTACCATACCTTTTGAGTAAGTATAAAAAACGTTTTATTTATTTACCATACATCCACTTTACTTATATTTTTATTTGTTTACACGCTGCATGTATATAAAGTGACTTATAAAGTAAATATAAAAAATGTTTTATTTATTTATCATACTTCTCATTTATTTATATTTTTATTAATTTACCATACCTTCTATAAATATGGTATTTGGCCCATAGAATTCACTTAAATAAAACCTATTCTTGAAAATTGGCAGATGGAAAATTGTAACTCCTAATTTCAAGGGCTAAATTTACTTTTTTTACCCTCTCCCTTAAAATAAGGTGGTCTATTTGAAGTGATTTGTAAATATGTACTATGATACAAAATATTCACTCACTAAAAACGAATTTTGAATACTTCAATCAATTTCGTTATGTGAAATATTACATATGGCTTTTATCTATTGTTAATTTTGAATACAATTAATACCCCTTCGGAAAAGATTCATTAACAAAGTGGGCGCCCTGGGATAGAAAATCCAATTAGCTTGTAGGTGTCGGAAGCTTTCAATTTGGGGAACCTTTTGCACGTTGAATTCGGCCAACTTTGCCACGTTTTTCCAAAGATTGAAAGCAAACCAAAATGAATGATTGAGGCATAGCCATTCACGGCAACAATAGTGAAAGTAAGTAAGCACTTGGAATTTTATTGAAACTGGTAAAGCACATAAAATTTTACTGAAGGAAAGATTCTAATACTTTGAGCAACGTTTAAGTTTAAAAAAATAGATATTTTATTAATAAAATTATATAAATTTGTACTAGTTTGGGATCAATCTATCTTAACTAAGATTGAATTTTGATTTATTAAATATTTTAAATAGTAAATATTATGTTTAAATTTTATTATTAATTGGGTTGTGAAGAGGCTTTTTTACATAGTTATTTATGTTCAGAAAATTCAATTGTGAAAAAATAAGTCATTTATGATTAGAATAATTAATTATTGTAAGGTTTGTGTAATGAGATTAAGTATACTATTTAGATATTAAAAAATGTGTATGGAGATTAAGTATAAATATTTAGATATTAAATTTGTATAATGGAAATTGTAATAATTAATTATTATAATAGAAATAATTAAATAAGCAAAAGATTGCAATTTAAAAAATTATAAATTAAAAAAAAAAAGGTAAATTAGTGTTTGTTGGTAAATATAAATAGGCATTGATAAAAATAGCGTCTATTTGTAAGAATGGCGAGAAGAAAAAATGTTTTATAAAGTGTAATACCCCATAATTTTGTAAATATTTTATTTACCATAGTTAAAAGGAAAAAGAAACAAACTGATGGATGATGGTATTATTTGCAGTGTAAATTGACATTTTATTATTAGTAAATAAAAAGAAATGAGTTCCTGTCACACGAATATCATATAACTTCTAAGGAGGGAAGTTATGTTCTTTTTTCTTCTTTTTTTTAAATAGAAAGAAACAGTTGCAAACCCTAACTGCCTCCCCCTCCATCGTGGGTGACTTACCGGGAAAAGGAAGGAAATGGGAGAACTGTGCGGTAGAGGACTGACAGTGAGCAAGAGAGAGGAAGCTTACCAAGTCTGGGGATGACCAGATGGTAAGGGCGGAGAGTGCAAGCAATTGTCAAAGATTATTTGTCTTTGAGTGAACCACGGGGAAGATTCAGTCTCAAAGGACAATCTCATAGGTCGGGTGGATGGCTAACTGCAGAGAGTAGAGGTGACTTATTCTTGGAATTACTTATTGGAGAGAAACCAAGTACGAAGTGTTAACCTAAATTTCATTAATAATAGTAGTTAACTGAAGGATTTCTTTTTGCGAACCAGCCTTTTATCGGAGGACATTCAATTAATAGTTGTATTAAACTAAAAGTTAACTTCTATGAGTTAGTCTCATCAGGGTTCATTTAATTGGAGTCAAAGTGAACTCGAGGGTTTTACTCATTGGGATCATGAGATGATGGCGGGATAGCGGTAGGTACAGGGTTTACCTTAGCATAGCGTCATAATAATAACCCTCTGTTTCTTTTATTTATTTAAAGATGGTACACGGGTTTTGCATTAGTCAATATAGAGTTATCCACTAGTGTAGGTACAGACAAAGAAAACTCTGTGGTAAGGAGAGTATACCGATATCTATAAACAGTGCCATGCAATGGAAACCAATCAAAAAAGAAACTATCCGAATTATTAATTACGATAAACCAGTGCAGCAAGAAACTGTGCATGATATAGAAAGACCAGGGAGGGTAGTAAATTATTCATGTTTTGAAACTCTTTCACATGCAACATTGGGTGGCAATTGACGTTTCTCAGAACCAAAGATAATTTCTGCAAATAATGTAAAAAAAGACTACTTCTCTATCTGTTTATCTTGTTATTAACACATGGAAATAGAGCACACCATGCGCTATAGCCAAGACAGAGCTACAGTGTCGTGGGATGGCAACCCAAGAACAGAGTCTGAACTTAGTTTAGGCCAAACGGTAACCATTAGGTGCGGCCAGGCCTTATACCCTGGTATTACAATCCTTAAGCAAGGTATTTTAAACAATGAAACCATAAAGGACGAACAAAGAACCAAACAGAGTGTCATTATGCCTACGGCAGTAAGTGGGTCCAAGACCAAATACCAAATACAAGATCTATTCAACAAGACTATGTATTATAGAACAGATAAATAAATCACAGTTACAGAGTCTAGAGCTGGCCGAACCAAGCATCCATGGAAGAAAACTTCACATTTCATCTATCAAAAACATATTCTTAGAGCATGCAGTACAAGAACAACAAATGAATAAACGTCGATATCTGAATTGACCACCAAAATATCTTAGTTTACATTCCAACAGTAAGAGAGAATCATGCCGTAGCATGGCTACACACAGTCGTGCCATACCCCAAGGGCCGAGTCATGAAACTAAAACTACGGCTGAATGCCAAATTCCAATAACAAGGAAAACAAAGCTACACATATAGAACCCAAGCTCGGCCTCATGATCTTCAACTCAAAACTCAACAGGGTCCCAACTGAGGAATACCCTTTGCTAACCTTCCACCTATAAATGAAAGAAGACTTTTCATTCTAGGGCCTTGGCCGGAGGAAATGTGCATACTTCGAACCCTGGACCATGCACAGGGAGGGTTTCCTTGAGTTAGAATAGGCGTCCAACCTGTATGCCAAACAAACCAGGACATGAAAATATAGAGACTGCGTCAGTGTTGTGAAATAGAAAATTGCGACAGTATAGTAGAGGGAAAATAACAGCAATTAGTCGAAGGGTTTACTTGAGTAGGGTTGAGCCGCCGTGTGCAAGACCAGCCCTGTAAGGACCTGCAGTCCTTGAACCTGTTCCAACTTGAAGTGCGAGCTCAAGGCTTACGACACAACGAATTTATGTTATAATGAAGTGCGTAGGAGGAGAGCGAACTGTTTATATGTGCGTGGGAGCGTGTAGGAGCACCCACAGGCTGACCAACGAACGTAGTAAGGCCGACCTTACTTGGAGCGTTTGGAGGATGGCTGACTTGGGTTTTGGAGCATATTTAATAAATAATAAAAATTACCAGAGTCGGAGTCATTACATAAATACAGCGAGAAGAGGAGAATAGTTAGGCACATAGTTAGGCATTTTACTTTTCATTAATCTAATATACATGATTATCCACAAATAATATAACAATTTATAATCAATATTGATAAATATAAAACAATAATTAAATTAGATAAATATAATACAATGAATTTAAAAAAAAATTGAAAATTATTCTGTTCATTAATGTAAAGTAGACTATAAAAAAGTGTTTGTTATTCATTAATATAAAATAAACTATGAAAATATATTTCTAATTTTTATTCAGATCCTAAAATCATTTTTTTATTAAAAAAAATAACATAAAAAACACCTATTAATATAAATCTATTTTAATCTCAAATCAAAAAGAAAATCTCCATCTAAACATAAAATCAAAATTGAGAGAGCTTAATAGAACATTCTTTGAGGATAGGTTTACTGTTTACCTTAAAAGGAACATAACCATGCTAGCATGAAAATAGGTTTCGCTTTACAAAGCATGAACATGGCAGCGCATAGAATCACTTAATAAGGATTCGCCGAAATCTATACTTTCGAGACTTCTTTGTTTTGGTTCCTCGATATCATTGGCGAGTTGCAGCTTATTTAATTTTCTATCACAGCAAACTATGATTATTTAATAATGTCTATCACAGCAAACTATGATTATTTAATTTTCTTCGAAAGCAACGTTTTAAATTTCTTGTTTAATACTAATTGAAAAGGGATGGATTTTCAAACAACACGGGCCTCAGGACTCAATGTCTCAGCGTTTCACTAGAAGACAACTGTTATTGAATGGAGAGTAGATATTGTCTGTATGTGCTGAGGCTGACAGGATTTAGATATCTGCACAGGGAGATTGGGAGAAGCCAATGATCTGAGGAGCTCTGTGAACCTCTACTCTACTTTTGACTTGAGTAAGTAGACCCCATGTTTCACCGTGTTCTGAGCGTGGGTGGGCATGCCCAACAGTATAGAGAAATCACCAAATGACATCTGGAATCCACCACCATACATTACCGCATACCAGCTTGTTTGCATTTGGACATCCAGATGATGACAGTGAAAATTCTCGTCTGCACATATATAATATAAATTTGAATCTGCAACTAGGGCGGGTAGATTATCTTTATAAATGTAAATGGGCTGATTATGTTGAGACGGCAAATTCTGGATGTGCACTTTTTCCTTTCCTCAACATGGGAATTGAGCGATTTCTTTCTAAATATATATTTATTATATATAGTTGTAATTTAAAATATTATAAAATATAGACATTACAATGAATACTCTTACTTATATTACGAAACATCAATGATTTTTATATAATATTACAATTTGATATTAAAGAAATACGGTATGGCTGGTATTCATTTATTTTATATTTCACATATGTAATAATGTTAATAATAATAAAAATATTTTACTCATGATGATAAATAGAATATTTTGATATTTTCAATTTTAAAGTTTCATAAAAATGAGTAATTTTTTTGTTTAAATATCAATTTTATATAGATTTATATCATTCCATGCTCAGTATGTGTTGATATATACACAGATATAATAATATATAAATGACAATACACAAATATTATTGAAGATGATGATATATCTTGTGTTACTCAAAATAAAGAAATGTTCATTGTTATTTCGGAGTTTATATATATATATATACATTGATATTGGTTTAATATAATGTTTATTTCTTCCACTATCTTTTGAGAATGCATTTATGTTATTTTTTACTTCACATACAAAATTAATTATTATTTAAACAATAATGTCAAAAAAATGTGCTTTAACAGTACATTTACTATAATCTATCACCAACTAATTTATACCACTGCCTAAACAGTATGCTTTAGAGTTGGTTTTCCAACACTTTATTTCCTTATGAGCTAAGTATGTTGAGTTTTAAGCTCACAGGGACTTGCTTCTGCCTAGTTGTCTTAACCGACACTGGGCTTCCTCCTTTGCTATATAATGGAGGTCTTCTATGTACTTTTATATAAGATTGTGAGTAATAGAATACTCTAACATGGTATCAAAGCTAGGGATTCTTGCCTTGAAATATTTTTGAGTTTAGTAAATGTTTTATGATTTTGAATGGAGAGTTTCAGTTTCAATGAGGTCTTGAAATATTTTTGAGTTCAGTAAATTTTTTATGATTTTGAATGCAGAGTTTCAGTTTCAATGAGGCCTCTAAATCTATAGATTTGTCTAGGAGATGATGCTTGATCTTTCTAGGAGATGATGGTTTGAATCTATTAGATGAATGGGATTTCTTTGTGATCCCGTGGGATCATATTGAGTTTTCATACCCGCAGCTTTTTAATCAATTTTTTTTAATTTTTCCAGTGATCACTAATCTTTGAATTCTTTCTCTATTTATGAGAGTTTGTATATGGGTACCTAAGCAAACCTCGTAGTTGGGACTCATTCTTTGATTTTTTCTTTTTTAGTTACACTTTATGTTTTGCTTAAGGGAGGTGTTAGAGTTGGTTTTTCTAAAGTTTCATTTCCATTTAAGTATGGAGAGTTGTAAGCTCAAATAGACACTTGCATCTGCCTAATTGTTATTAACCAATTGTCATAGTTATCCTTAACTTACACTAACATTCCTCAATTACTATATAATAACGATCTTCTATATACTTTTATATAAAATGGTAAGTAATAAAATACTCCAAAATTGATTGTATACTTTGAGATAAACCAATTAATTCAAAATAAACTTAAAATAACCCCTTAAAAACAATTAAATTAAATTCCAAAACTAGATCACAATTCTTGCATGTAAAACTTGTTCGAACTGTTATACATGTCCTATCTAACTGGACCTATCAAATCATTTAACATGCAAATTTAACATGCAACTGTACACCAGAGGAAGCGCAGCCTACTGAGTAGCCTATGCTTCATAATTGATATCCAACCAAAGAAGAACGATGACCAGACTTGGAACTGCACTTTTAGTTACCATAGGGCTCAGTTTTCTCATTCTTTGTGTTTCTAATACACTTTCATTATAAGGGTTGCAGTTATTCATTATATATCATTTTGGTGAAACAATGCATATATTCATTATATAACATTTTGGTGAAACAAATGCAGGAATTTTTATGAACTCACTATTTTTTTTGGGATGAAAGTACTTCATTTCGAGCGTAGGTGAAATTCATTAGAGTAAAATTAATGAGTGCAATTTTATGAATTATTTTTTAGATGAAAAAATTAATTAGATAAAATTAATTAGAGTTTTTTATGGAGGTTGAGGAATTGTTTGGATGGTTAAAAGTGGCCCAAAAAAATTCAAAATTTTTGTAGTAGTAGTTTTTGAATTACATTTTTTTATGGTAGAAAAAGTTTAAGTATCATCAAAAACTTTTAGGGCACTCAAAATATTGAAATTTGATAACTATAACTTAAATTGAAAAAAAATTATGCTCGATTTTATTAAAATATAATCAGAATTTCTATATAATTTTCAAAAACCAACCAAAAATTCTAGTTAGCCGGCAAATTAATTGATTAATTGTAAGACGGAAACAAAGAATTTAATGTTTTCTGTTTTGATAAGTTGTGAATGGTGCCATTTAAAGAATTAGATTCTGGTCAGCGTTCAAATTGAACTCATCCGAACTTATCAAAATAGCTTTAAAAAAATTATCTTTCGAAAATATTTTAAAATACCAAATCACTTGTGAATGGCAAAGCTTGGATTTAATATCTACATTTCAAAAGAAAGGCGGTATTTTAATAGCTGTTAATTTTTTTTTAAATTTATGGGTCTAGTCGGGACCAGCACATAAATCACTTCGAAAGTTTGGTGGAAGAGAGTATTCAGACAACCTCATACGAGTTATGTCACGACTCATCCGAATCAGAGTCAACTAAAAGATTTATTAAGCAGAGAGTTGATTCTTGTGTGGATATGTTCTTTGGGCAAGAGATTTGCGAACTGTAGTGGAACTATTCACAAGTTTCAGTGTTTTGATCGGCAAGGCAGTGTCATTGTTATAAGCATTAAAAATCATAGAAATGTGATATATCATTTAACAAACCTTCTTAAAAAAATGTGATATATCATTTAACAAACCTTATTATTAAGAAGGTGGAAAAATGTGATATAAAAGAAAATCTATTTCGTCTTTTATATCAATGGTATCCATCTCACTCCATCTAAAGACTAAAGACTAAGGCGTGAACTTATGGTCCTATTTTTTTCATGCACAATATCAGCGATAAATAAAAACAATGAATTATGAATTTTTTTATTTTAATATTTAATATTGCATTTTATATTATTTGGTAGCACTAAATAGAATATGGGGAGGGTTATGTTCATTGTGAAGAGAGCCATAACTTTAATCCGTGGTAAATAATTGTGAGAATTGTGAGAAAGAAAATTGCATTATGAATGTTATCAAAATATTAACATTTAAAATGCAATTTTCTTCTCAAGTTATGTCCATATTAATAATGTACAATATGAATTTTTAATAGAGTTAGATATAGAAATATAAAGTTTTATCAATGAAGAACCTTTAGAAATACCATTTATCATTACTAAAAAAAAAGATGTGCACTTTAGAGGCTTTTAAGGTGCATGCACATGTACATGTGCACTTTAGAGGCTTTTAAGGTGCATGCACATGTACATGTACAGTAAGAATTTTTAGAAATCTAAAATTTTATCAAATGAAATTCCTTTATCATTACTTAAAAAATGATGTGGACCTCAGGTTGTTTGTTATTTTGATGTGAGGACTTTGCCTTTGTTCTCACCTTACAATAGAGTATTTAATATTGCAACCATACACCTTTATTTATCCTTTGCATTTTTTCGTCAAACTTCGTTTTGTAATGAAATTCCTTTATCATTACTTAAAAAATGATGTGGACCTCAGGTTGTTTGTTATTTTGATGTGAGGACTTTGCCTTTGTTCTCACCTTACAATAGAGTATTTAATATTGCAACCATACACCTTTATTTATCCTTTGCATTTTTTCGTCAAACTTCGTTTTGTAATGAAAATTTCTTCTAAATCAGTTTCCCTTCTACAATATTTTCTTCAATCTCATCTTAAAAGTGAAAGTTATTATTATTTATTTAAAACAAGTTGTGAGGTTTGAAATTTATGTTTTTAATTCGCAAGGTTTGAAATTCATTATTCTTTTGAGGCATACTGTTGGTTTTTTTCTAATTAAATATGGTGAATTGGGAATTAAGAATTAGATTTATATCTTTGACATTTAAGATTTAGATTCATCACTCTAACATTTAAAATTTGATACTTTTCTTCTTCTCAATTCATTATTAAACATATAAACTTAAATACAAAACTTTCTCAAAGCATTATTGAGTTTCAAAATGGTCATATAAACCTAAAAATGAATGTGTGTGAGTTTGAGAGATTATGGAGGTGAACCAATCTATTTTTGCTTAACATAACTTTCTAAAATGTGTTTGAGCAAATAAAGTTCTAAGATTTGTTTACAATTTTTCCAGTCTAATTAATTTGAAATTCTAAGCTATAATTTTACAAAACAGACAATGTAATGGAAAAACATAAATTCTTTGTAATCCAAAAAAAAAAAAATGATATAAAATAAGATTAGTCAATAAATATATTAATATATAAAATTTATACATTGTATTGTGTTTGTTTAATGATTGAACTTGTTTATTTCTTTCATTAATAGACATGTTATTACTTTTTAATATATTTAATTACTTATTCTATTATTTTAATTGATTGAATAATATAAATTCTTGAACAATGTATCATATCATTAACCTTATGAAAGATAAAAAAATAACTGTTAATTGTTGATGCATTTGGTCTCCCACAACATTCAAATCAACCATGTAATATTTAAAATAAAGTTGATATTCATCTACATGAAGATGATGGATCAAATAGTTTAGAACTTGTTGAAAGAAAAAAGTCATCAAAGAAATGCAAAAAAATATTCAAATTTAAATGGAATGCAACATTCCATGGGCTTATGTTGTAAAATATTGTAATGGTACTGAAAGGATAAAATGTTCTTGGTGTGTTAAATTTGAGTGAGACACTCCATTTGAAAAAGAGGAAAGTACCACTCTTCAAGAACTTAGTGGTCTAAGTGGCCATGCAAAATTAGAAGATTGAAAATTCTATTTACAACACTTTGAGGGAGGAAGATCGTAAATTCTATTTACAACTTTTTGAGGGAGAAAGAAAAGGAGGTAATATTTCAATCACTAAACATGTTGAACTAATGGTATATGCTGAGAAGAAGAGAATTATATCAATGATTGAAAACAGGTAGTTTTTTCTATACATGATTTATCTTTAGAAATGTATAAGTCGATATGTGAATGCACTATACACATGCCTCTAACAGATAAATATTTTGCATACACAAATACAATATCAAGAAAAGAGTTTCTTCAAGCTACTAAAGAGGTGTATTGGAACAAAATAAAAGAGGATATTTTACATGACCCATTTTACTCAATTTTAGTTGATGAAAGCACCAATCCAATTATACATTTGATTGTTTATATTACATATTTGACAAATGGAGGAAGAGATCAACGTGTAACAAAGTGTATATATTTTCTTCAATTAAAGGATGGAATAGCTCAGTATGTATGATGTAGTGAGAAATCGTTTAACAGAAATGGATCTAAGTTAGTTGGTTTTGGCTCGAATGGTGCATATTCTATGAGGGGTATTCATGAAAGTTTATCTTCTAAGATTTTTCTAGATGCTCCTCATTTATTAGATATCCATTGCATAGCTCATAGGGAAGCAGCCAATGATGCTTCATCTCATTTTCTGGAGTTGAAATATATTGGCGAATTTGCAAAGAAAGTCTATTCATGACTTAGGAAATCAACTAAAAGACATGAAGAGTTGAAAGAGCTAATGGAATAGTTTTAAATCACTAAGTTAGAGGTCTTACAAATTCATTAAATTAGGTGGTTTCATAGAGGCAAGGTCATGGAAAGACTTGTTAAATGCATGCCTTCTTTGTTAAAGGATTGGGAGTTAGGGGAAAAAAGTATATGAGTTAGCAACACTATTTCAAGTGCAATTTTGCATCCATCTACTTGTAGATATGCTCATTGAATTAAATAAGTTGAATCAAAAGTTCCAAGAGGATTATGTTAATAGTACATCTATTGGCACTACTTTATATGTTTCTATTAACATGTTTCACAAACAATTTTTGCAAAGCACTTTTGGGGTAGGTGCAGTGCACATGCCCTCTTTCTTAGTTGAAGCACAAGGAATCCTTAAATTTTCATATAGCATAGGTAGGTACATTTACATCCATTGAGGTTCGAAATTTTTCCAAATATGCAACGATCGGGGACACTAGATGATTTTTTTCTTTTGGGAAAATGTTTGGTTGTAAAGGTGGTTGAATCTTTAGATAGAAGATTCATAGATTTACCTATATTTAATGCTACTAAGTTTCTTAGTTCCAAATATTGTTATGAAGAAGTGAATGATAGATATTGTCTAACAAAATTAGGATTGAAATGTTCATGTAAAAAATTGGTGTTGGAGAATCACCTATTGTAGATATTGCTAGATGTCTAAGTGAAATGGATGAATTTATTTGTACCATTTCTAAATCATATCCCAAAATCATATGTATGGAGCATGGGATCTATGTGAACGTGAACTTGAATTATTTGAAGGATTTCCATATTTGATGCAATTATGGCAAGTTATTCTAGTTATCCCAGCAAGCACAACAGATTGTGAAAGAGGCTTCTCAAAATTAAACAGGATAAAAAATGATGATAGATCAAACTTTCATTTTAGACACTAGATATGTTAACATTTATCTCATAGTGTGCCCCATTCTCTAAATAAGGTAGATTTTAATACTATTTATGATGTATGGAAACAAATGAAAACTATAAATCATAGAATATGACATCTACAAGACTTCCTTCATGACCATATATGGGCATTATGAGTTTGTTGTCGTTCCATTTGGTTTAACTAATGCTCCATTTACTTTTATGCGCTAGATGAATAGTGTGTTGCATCCTAATCCAAAAAGAATATTTGCTATATTCATTGATTACATCCTGATATATTCTAAGAATGAGGAAGAGCATGTCAAGCATTTAGCGGTAGTGTCGATTTCTAAGAGAGCACTGGTTGTATGCCAGGCTTAGAAGGTGTAGTTTCTTTCAGATATCGCTACAATACTTGAGACATGTTGTTTCTAAGGAAGGCAAAGCAGCAAATCCAGAAAAAATAAGGGCTATCATGGAGTGGGAAGATCCTAAGAATGTGGATGAAGTTAGGTCATTCATGCGGTTAGCACGTTATTATAGGAGGTTCATCAAGATCTTTTCACATATTTCCTATCCTATTACATCAATGCAGAGGAAAGGTAGGAAGTTAGTATGGAAAGAGGAGTGTCCAACCAATTTTGAACAGTCAAAGAAGTTGTTGACAAACTCTCCAGTGTTAAAGACTGCAGATCCAGATAAAGAGTTTGTAGTGTGCATAGATGCTTGCATGAGAGGGATTGGTGGAGTCCTTATGTAGGAGGGATAGGTGGTGCGTTATGAGTCCAAGAAACTGAATGAGCAAAAGAAGAACTACATGACTCATGATCTAGAGTTGGTAGCTATTATTCATGCCTTGAAGATGTGGAGACATTATCTTCTTGGCAGGAGGTTTGTGTTGATGAGAAATCATAGTAGGTTGAGATATATGTTTGACCAACAGAATTTGAATCCAAGGAAATACAGATGGTTGGCTACCCTTAGTGAGTTTGACTTTGAGATCAAATACATCAAGAGTAAGGAGAACAGGGTTGCAAATGCTCTTAGTAGGAAAGTGCAGATGAACTATGTTGCAACAGTGAGCTCATATGGGACAAATTTATAAGATTAGATCTTACAGAAAGGACAACAAGATGACATGTACAAGGAACTTATGTACAAGTTACAGTAGGGTACAAGTGATCGGGATGTGAACTATCATCTCACGGCAGATGGCCTAGTGAGATTCAAGGATAGGATCTATGTGTCGGATGATAGTGGGCTCAAAAAGATAATATTAAGGGAATTTCATGTCAAGCCTTATTCAGGACACCCAAGATATTAGAAGGCGTTAACAACAGTGAAGAAGTTCTACTATTGGCTGAATCTGAAGAAGGAAATGGCAGAGTTTGTGTCTAGATGCTTAGCCTTTTAGCAAGTGAAAGTGGAGTGTAAGCATCCAAGTGGATTTTTCAAGCCTATTATTATTCCGGGATGGAAATGGGAGGCCATTTCCATGGATTTCATTAAAGGTCTTCTAAGGAAATCGAGGCCTCATGATTCTATCATAGTTGTGGTAGACAGGTTAAGTAGTCTAACTCACATCATTCCATTGAAGGCTACTTATTTAGCTGGTGAGGTGGCATAGGTCTTCATCAGTGAGATAGTGATATGTTATGGTGTTCTCAAGAATATTGTGTTGGACGGAGATGCTAAGCTCACTTCCAAGTTTTGGAAGGAGTTGTTTGTAGGTTAGGGGAGAGATTTGGCCTTCAATACATCTTATCATCTGCAAACAGATGAACAGAAAAAGAGGGTCAACAGGATTTTGGAGGATATGTTAAGGATGTACGTGATGCATCAGCAGAGGAGATGGGACTAGTACCTTCCATTGGTTGAGTTTTCTTACAATAACGGTTGTCATGAGTCACTAAGGATGATTCTGTTTGAGGCACTATATGGGTGGAGTTGTAGCAGTCCCATCAACTAGAGTGATCCAGTGAAAAAAGTAGTTATTTTACCAGACATGTTGGGAGACATGGAACAAGAATTGTACGTTATCAGGAAGAATCTAAAGGCAGCACAAAACAGGAAAAAGAGTTATGTATACCAGCATAGAGAATTTAAGGAGTTTCAGGTTGGGGAGCATATGTATTTGTGCATCAAGCCCAAGAAGAGCTACTTGAGGATTAGATCATGTGCCAGGTTGGAACCATGGTATTGTAGGCCTTTTGACATCCTTGAGAGGATTAGACCAGTGGCCTACATATTTACACTACCTCCAACAACAAAAGCCCATGATGTTTTCCATGTTTCATTGCTTAAAGTATCTGTAAAGGATGTTGATCATGTTATTGAAGGAGAATTCCATTTGGAACCTTAGTGCATATTGCAGCGGAAACAATTCATGCTCTAGAACAGAGAAATCAAGCAAGTTAAAGTTCAGTGGAAACACTTTGGGCTTGATGAAGCTACATGGGAGATGGATGATCAGATACGAGCTATGTATCCTTCATTGTTTTCCACTTGAGGAAGAGTAGTTTTGGTATTTTTATATATTTATGTATGGTTTATAATATAAATACCATCATGATCTGTGTTATGAAGCTCCAATAAGTGGTATGGTTGTCATGATGATTTAGTTTTTGACCATGTTGTTATTATACATACTGCAATAAGATGGTTTATAAAGCTCCAAAAGCATTAATCTTTTTTTTTTCAGTGGTTTTATTTGTTGTAGGTGTCACAAAACATCGAGGACAATTTTCCTCTAAGGGGGGGAGGCGCGGCGCTTCTGTAACATCCCCAAGTTGAAAGTTCACGTAAAAAAAAGTTAATGAAGGCAAAATAAGACCATGGTCAAGGGTCACTTATTCCAAGTTGAATGTTGGGAAAAATATCCTAGTGGGCATCACTTGTTGTGTTTATGGCTAAGGGAAAATTGGAAAAGGCAATGGAAAAGGCTTTGAAAAGGAGAAAAGGTATTTTTTGCACTTTATTTATGAAAATAATGGAAAATAGGAGAAAAGTAAGGGGAAAGGTCACATGTTGCATGTGAGGAGGAAAATAATGGAAAATTGAAGAAACTGGAGGCATCATCAATAAAAAAACAACAGAGCATCAGTTGGTAGCCTTTTGTCATGTCAGTTTTGGAATTAGTCTCATAGAGGAGAAGAGCACCAAGGGGAGAAGGAAAGTAAGCAAGAAAAGGAAGGACAAGGAAAGAAAAGGAAAGCATGGATCAAGCAAGGAAAATTTGGATCAAGGAACTTCAGCAGGAATACTTGTAAGTAACAAGTTGCATGTATGATTTCCTAGCTAGTTTTGACATGCATGGTATGTGCATGTTGGTATTTAGTTATTTTGTTCTCATTGGCATGGATTTTGTTGGGTTTCAACAATAGATTTTAGAATTTCCTTGTCATTTCTAGATAGCCATGGTATGATGGGACTTTTCTCGGTTTGAGCTTTGGATTGTCAGAAGATTTTGGATCCAAGTGAGGCGGTCTCAAGAAAATTCCTAAAGGAATATGAATCCCTTAACAGGTAATGGAAGGATACACGATAAACCTTGAGGGCAGAGACAGGAAAATTCCTCAAGGTATTGGAGAAGAAATTCCAAAGCATCCAATCTCAGTTTGGTTTTGTGATCTCAACACTAGTTTAGGTGAGATCACGGTATGTGAGGGTGGAGGTGGTTCAACCTCTCAATTCCCTTAGTTGTTTATGGATTGCTTTATCCCATGAGATCCGACATTCATGCTTGGAATATGGCACGAGGGTAATTAGATGAAAGAAATATTTGGTTAAGACAATCTATGGTTGCGTGGTATGTGGAAGTCCCGAACCTGGTTGGTTTTTACCTACATTTAATAAGAGCTAAGGTTCTCTTGCTTTTGATGAGTAAATGTACTTGTTATTATGTGGCTTTAATGGTTGTTCTCTCATTGTTATTTATCTGGTTATATGTTAG